>UCOM01001999.1:0-32187 GCA_900474385.1 Ormyrus pomaceus | reverse complement strand
TGCGGATGCGCAGGTATGCGCGGAATCGCAATTTTTTAACGCGCGCGCGAGAGAGAGAGAGAGAGAGAGAGCTGTCAAGGATGGTTTCCTGTGCTTGAATTTTGAGAGACGTTCCTTTTTTCTTAAAAAAATTTCTAGTTGGTTTTCAGATTAGATTACAAACTTTGATAATGGGAAAACGCAATTATTAAAAATACTACCCGTTCAAATTGGAATGGACGCCGTTCTCCGAAGCAAAAATTGCCTGAAATCCGTTGTCGGGAAAGGAAAAAATTCGCCAATTACGCAAGGAATTAAAAAAAAAAAAAAAAAAACGGTCGGCGAAGCGGCCGAGCTGTCCAGCACTCGCGTACTTTATGTAACTAGAGCGCTTGCGCTGCATTCCGTCGCGAGGATTGGGCAACGGTCCCGCGCGGACATCGAGGCCACATGCATACTTTTCCGGCCGGGAAGAAGCGCTGAGGCCGCGCTACTTGCATTACGTCAAGGTAACGAGGACTCGAGTGCGCGCGGCGGGCCGCGGCCTTTTTTTTTTATATAAGTTCGCCGCGAGCGCGACGTAAGTCTTGTTTGGACAACAAGCACGGAAACGGGAGGAAAGTTTTGGCTTTTCGCTGCCGAGCCGGGAGCGAGGAAGAGCCAATGGAGGAAGGCTGCCGAGGACGCCCGACGGTAAACGCGAGCTTTTCTTCTTTCCTGCTTGTTTTGAATTTTCGGTTTCATCGTTTAATGGAATTCGCGGTTGGTGTTGGGAAGGAATAGTAAAATATGGGTCACCTTTTTGGAGCGCCTGTGCAGGAGATTTTTAAATGTTTTCGAAGCATTTCTTTCAGTAAATTGAATTTCAATCATTAATTTTAGAGATCTAAGGAATATCCAATCATCTAATATTTATTGCTGCGAAGAGAGTTAGTGTTCGGAGTACGAAGTTCTTTGATTAAAGCATCAGGCAGAAAATGCAGAAATTCCAATCTATGAATTTTTTTGTAGTATTATATTATACAATACGTGATGTACGGTAAGCGCAGTGTATTTATAATCGTTTTACTTTTAAAATTTGAATGCAACATAAAAATAATACTGGCAACTATCTAACTATGACTTTGTTTCGCCCTCAATCATTAGATAGAATTATAGTGAAGTTGATCTGATTTCGATCTGATCTAGGGCTAAGGTATTAAAAAACAAAACTAATTGTTTTATATTAAAGATGCCTAAAGAGGTTGATAATGCAGGTCGATGAATTAGTATATTACGCACCTAGGGAGGAAAAGAATTGTTAAGCCTTCGCCTCGGGTGTCAATTTACACTTTACTTCCCGAGATGCGTATACTATTTTTCTGCTCGACGCCGCCGGAAAGCGGCAACTTCGTTTTCAGAAAGTTGGCGCTTTCCGGCCAATTCATGAAAATAAAATAATTAATTTTATTTTTTAATACCTTTACCCCAGATCAGAACGAAATCACGTCAACTCCAACTTAATACATTTTAATCGTTTTTTAATACCAAACTTGACCGGCGAATGAAAGTAACCAGGTGCATCAGGACACGACGGCAGCATCGAGCGCACTCGGCGCGCGAAAGAGGAACAAAGAGAGAGAGAGAGAGAGAGAGAGAGAGAGCTGGTCGCCATGACTGGGCGGCATCGGCGCGGATTGGTGCGGCAGGACGCCGCAGGGACGGCGCCTGGGCCAACGAGCGTCCGCGTCCGATTACCCTATCCTTGCTGCTACTCCTACCTTCCCGCTGTCTCTGCATCTGCGCAATGAACGTTGACGACGGGGCCGAGGGGCTCGATGCGCGCGGATGCTGGAGCTTTTTCGCCCCGCCACGGAAGTGATGGTATGGTGCTTCGAAGCTTTAAATAATATATATATATATATATATATATGCGACAACATTTTTCTCTCCTTGCTGCAGCGACGCGTTTAGAATTGAGAGTTGATTTATGGGGTAATTGGCTTATGGGGTAAAGTGAATTATTAAAAATAGAACAATGTTTAAAAAGTATGTCATTTCCAGGTAAAAAAATTAATCTGTTTGTAAATTCATTACAATTAATATTCATTTTGGTCCTATTTTAAAGTGGAGTAACTCAACATGTCTATAATGCCATGTACTATGGATAATGTTGATTGTTCATACATTCACATATTTCAAGTTGGACTGTTTCTTACCAGATTTAGATGTACTGCAGTTCTGAACAATCGCTTCGAATTTTTTGATAGAGTTAGTCATGTTTTATCCAAAAAATCTATCGATCCGTCACCTTTTACCTATAATAAGCAATTGAATTAAATATTCAATGAAGATGTTTTAATTTAAATAAATGAATAAGAAATGTAAATTTCAACTTTAAAAGATGGCGTTAATTGTTTAGGAAAGGATTATTATTTTATTTATCAAGAGTGTATATTGTCTACGTATAAGAAAATTTAAACTGAATATCATTTTTTGAAAAATTTCAGAATATTTTATCAAAAGTACAGTACCTTTAAAATCTTGGTAAAGCAAAAGTTCCAGTGATGCAAAGTACTAATATCAGAATTGCGATGATAGTACTCTTCATGTTGAATTATTCTCTTCATGCATTAGTATTTCTATTAAATTGAAATTGTAATTATGCTCTATAAATAACATGATTTACAAGTCAAATAAATTTTCATAAAAGTTCCTAAAAAAAACTGTTTCATCTTCTAATTAAAGAATGGTACATAAATTTTGGTGATTAGAAAAAGGTAAATTGCCAAAAATGAAATTCAAAAAGAAGTGTTACTTTGTATCAGTCGGTTAATCGTAATATTTTCAAAAATCCTGCAAAATATTGTGTTTGCCACCCTGCTACTACTGCAGAAGCTAAATATTTTAGAAGATAATTGAAAGATTTACAAACAACATTACAAGAAATAAAAATAATTTAAATGAATTTTCAAATACTAAAAATCTCGTTAATTATTGTTTATTTTTGTTTGTTTTAATTTTTGAGTCGATTTAAGATAAAAATGATTTCTGCTAGGTTGATCGCAATGAATTAATAATAAGATGAAAGAACTTAAGTTTTTTCATCTTTATAAAAAGATGGCCAGCCTTTTAAACAGGTTTCAATTGAGAAAATATTGAAAAACCTATTTAAAGGCGACTCCGGCCAATCAAATGAAACTTCTCACTCAACCTTCGCAATTCCCTGACCAAAGGCAAGTTCCTCAGCATCTCAGCCCGATAAAGCCTCTGTTTCTCAGAAGTGCCAATACAAACCTCTCTCTCTCTCTCTCTCTCATAAAGCGTTTCCCGGAACGACGCACGCAGCCATTAACCGACTTAGCGAAATTTCGCAGCCAGTACGTTCGCGCGTGAGATTTCCCTCTTTCTCCTCGGCTTATCGGCTGGCCGGCCGCGATAATCGCCGCGCGGCGCGATCGTATTTTTTTCCTTTCGGGCCTGCGCACGAGGCTGCTTGAGTTGCTCGCGTGACGCAATTCGTCAGCGGCTCGAATTGCTGACCGCCAAGCGAAATAAAGTACCGGGGTGCGAGTATTGGGTGACCGCGGCTCCTCCTGCCGAAAATTTTTCGATTCGATAAGCTGACTGACACAAAGGGCTGGATCGGATTTTTGGGGAGAGGCTGCTTTCGGAAGATAATGCGGACGTGATAAGGATTATTGTTTGCGTTTGGTATTATAGTTCGATGGGTTATTTAAATCGGTAAGGTAGATATTTTTTCTGTAATTAGTCACTGATGGCTAGCATTTATTTATTTTTTCTGCCGTCGTGAAAATAAATGCTGGCTCTTTAAAATAAATGAACTTGGAATTTCGAGCTTCGTAATATTAATCTTCCACGCGAAACTTTGAAAATTTTACTGGAAGGACGAAGCATTGTTTTATAAATACTTACAGAATATTTATCTTTTTCCATTAGAAATTAGAATCTCGAGAAAGAGTGGAATTTTAAACCTGCGACTCGAATTTCACAAAAACGTTGATAAATTACTAATTACTTTTTAAAAAAAAATGTCCACAAGTCAATGAAAGGCCTCGTCTACCCGCGTAACATAAAGATACATACTATACTCGAAATGATCGTACATCTGGAAAAGATCGAAAGCCAATAAAAGAGAAATAAAAAAGAATTACGACACCTGAAATTCGAAAACTCGGCTTCTAATCGCGTCTTCTATTTTCCATTCATGCAGAGAGAGAGAGAGAGAGAGAGAGAGAGAGAGAGAGAGAGCGCGAGGCAGACGTGTCCGCCTCGGCGCGGTGCACGTGCAAGGAGACGCACTTGTATTTTTCAACAGCGGAACGGCCGAGGCGACATAATCGGGAGTATTGTTGGCCCAGCACAATGGCCCTGTTTGCCAACACATCGCCGCGCGCTCCGTCATCGCTCGACTCGAGTTCTCCTGCTCGAGCAGCCTTTCCTCCTTTTTTTCGCTGTTTTTTTCTCCGCCGCGAGGCTAAATTTCTCCGTAACGAGGCGGAGCATTGTTAATTGTTAATTGTTAACGTAATTAGCAGCTGGGGCGCGGATCGAGGGAAACCGCCGGTTTAACGATTTAGCTATTGAAAGCCTCTACGCTTGCTTGGCGACTCGAGCATTTAAAAAAAAAAAATAGCTGTACAAAAATGACTGTTTTTCTTGTTAAATAGCTTCAGAGCACTTTGCGTCTAAAGGGTTAAACATCGGAGTTAAACATTCTAGTTGTATTTAATTAATCATTTAGTAAGGTTTATAAGCCAGCGAAAATTTGTTTTTAAAATAAATCATTTCCGACAAATGCGTGCTGTAGAATGTTAAAGAAAATAAAAGGACTTGGCTCCAGGCTCGAACCGTCACTATAATCGCTTCTGTCGCGCCCTGCAGCGTGAAATGAGAGCTCGTAAAAGACCGGGTTAATATAAAAATAAAGGAGACGGAGAAAAAAAAGGTAAAACGAATCGAAGCCCAAATCAACCTGCAGAATTATAGGGGTTCATTTCGTCGAAAATTTTTAAATTTTTTACATTTCGAAAATTCAAAAGAATAAATTTTCGCTTTCGAATCTATGAAAATCAATTACCCAGTGACTCGCGAGTCTTTGTCCGTACCTCTTATCCGTCGTTGATTCCTGAAAATCATTGAGATCAGCGTCGCAGCTCCAATCGGCTTCGCGGCTCGTAAAAAGCCCTCGTGCGCCCGTAAACGTTGCCTGGACCACTCGAGACAGTCCATTAGCCGCGCGCGTGCACTATTTCTCCTTTTGCTCCTTTTCCAGCGTTACGCTCTCGAGAGCGCGACGTAAATGTTTGGCCCGATTTCCGAGCTTCGGAGAACAATATTTGTCCCTTCGCCCGTATCCGTGAGTACTTCCTTAATGTCTTGTTTGCTTTAGGAGCGAGCAACTTGTTTTACCGCGGCCGTAAATCACTCACCGATATTAGGATCGATCTCGGGCTAGTTTGTGGGACAATGCGCTCCTTTCACTTGTAAAAGATTCAACGGCCGATGGACATTCTTGCTGCGAGCACAAAGTTACTGCCAATGCTGTGTTCTTGTACGTTTGCCTTTTGTGAAATCGAAAAGGATTTTTCTGTCAATGTGTAATAGAAATTATTTAAAGGATAGCTTTTTCAATAATTATCGATGGAAACTTTATTTATTAAAATACAGTGCATTAGATAAGAAACCTCTTTAAGTTTTATGAATTACAAATTGACGATAAAAAAAACTATTGCGGTTTTACGAGGTAAATAGTTGCATATGGTTTTTTTTGCTCCAAATATAATTTTCCGTTTGTTGCTAAATCTATAATGAGTATAATTAAAGAAGTTATTAAACACTTACAGTTAACCATAAAATTAAAACTTCATCTAAACTTTGCTTACGTAAACTACACATAAAATATCGAAAAACTTTAATAGACGTATATTTCTTCGGACTAATAACTTTGTCGAAAGCAATCTTTATTGTTGCAGCTTTCTTCCATTGAAGAGTTACTAACGCAAAAAACTCAGACAATGGTAATCTGCTAATTCTGGAAGAAACATCTTTATTAATTTTTATTGCATTTATACTATATTATGAATATCTATTTCACAATATTATAATGATATAATGATAATTTAATGATTATAAAAGAGTATACAAACAATGAATTCGGTTCTCCATCTTCATCAACTTCTGTGTAATTTAATTGTTTTTCATTAACGTTGTTATTTGTTTTCTTTTCAAACAATGAATCCGCGGGTTCCTCATCTACATAAACTTTTGTGTAATTTAATTGCTCTTCATTAACGTTATCGTTACTTTTGTTTTTCAACAATGAATCCGCGGGTTCCTCGTCTACATCAACTTCTGTGTAATTTAATTGTTCATCTTCATTAACGTTATCATTAGTTTTGTTTTCAAACAATGAATCCGCGGGTTCCTCATCTACATCAACTTCTGCATAATTTAATTGCTCTTCATTAACGTTATCCTTAGTTTTGTTTTCAGGTAATACATTCGTTTTTATGTTTAATTTATTTAGATCGAGTTTAGTTAAGTTGATTTGTACATCTTTTGTAATAATTGTTGAAGAACATTTTTCAACCTTGGGATATTCAGCAACTAAGAAAAAAAATTACAAAACTAAATACCTGTTTCACAGAAAAACAATTAATTTAAGTTAAGCATACCTGAATAACGTGGCTTCTTAAAATTTTCATTGTAAAGATGGAATAAAGTATTTGACCAAAATCGACCATCTTTGTTGACCATTTTTCTCTTCATCGTTGAAGGTGTTGTAAATAAAAAACTAACGGTCTCTTGGATAGTCAAATTAGTTACTAAAACTGCTGTTTTGGACTAAAATTAAGTTTAAATTGATCCAATAATTTTTAAAACAGCAATAAATATTTTAACAGTAGAAAATTGCTCACTACTGTAAACGCATTAGTTGGTCGTTCCACGATTTCTATTTGACTTTTTTCATCGAAAAATTTTCTTTTTCGACGTTGAGAGTTGTCATCATTTTTATGAGTCGCTACTCGTTGGGCTTTAATGTCGCTACTCGTTGGATCTTGAAAAATACTTACATTATTCAATGAATTTTTTATTGTTAACTTTTCTGTTGCTGTTTCATTGTTTGCCTCTGGTGATATCGATTGAATAAGAATATATAAAAATGAAGTATACAGTATAAAAATTTGAAAAAACATTTAATTTAATGTTTGTTAAAAACTGATAAAATAATAATAACTCTTTTTATAAATATTATCAATTGCACCTAAAGCACCTAATGGCGGTAGTAGAGGAATTGATTTTTGAATAGTCGGAGAATCAGTCGGCAAAGCAGCTTCTTGAATTGGCTCAGCAGTTGCCACCATTACATTGCTCTCATCAGTCGCAATTGCTCGACGTGGAGACAAGAGAGAAATCGGCGATTTAATGATCGACAACTTGCTCCTTTTTTTAGAGGGTGAAAAAATTGATCTCACTAATTCTAATGGAGGGGAGTCTGGTAATGTTGATGCCTAGATTTGCAAATAATAATTCTATTAAATAAATCGATATTATTTTTCGTAAAGCAACAACTAGTTAAGAAAAAAGTTTTATAAATTTTTAACTAAAGATTTAAATTATTTTTTATAAGACCACATAGATTTTAGTAATTTACAAGATTTTCAAGCTGCCCTCTTGTTGGAGTTTTGGAAAGATCTTCTATTTTTTTACTTTCTATGTTAGAAAAATAAAATTAGCATTCGGTTACAGTTTAGAAACATTTTTATAATGCTAATGTAAATAAAACTGACCAAGGTTATCCATTTCGAAGTTCAAATCTAAATCAACAATAATCAATAATAAATTAATTATTATAAAAAGATCACTACTAAAAAATGATCACATTAAAACTGTTAGAAATGGTTCAGAAACCTACTGGAATCGTTCAGAGCGTATGGAGTATCGGATGACTCGAATTGTCTTAACGCTTCATCAGTCGTATTATCTTGTCTGACGTTTAAAGTACAAAAAGTTTTAAAAATAATTTTAAAAATTGATTGATTGAAAAATTATAAGTACGAAAATTATTTTGCATAGTAAAACAAATTATTATAAAATATTTGACTTAAATCAAAATTCAGACTGATATAATTTATTATTTTACCTGTTTATTTCCGTTTGTAAGTGTTTTGACAATGTTTCAAAACTTACGTTGTTTTGCGGGGAACCGAAAGACAAGTCCTTCTCAAAGTAAATAAATATATTAATATAATAAAACTCTATCATATTATTACTCTGAATAGTTTAACATTCAAAGTACCATTTCAGAGGGTATAGTCTCTACTTCTTTAATACGATGTATATCCTCAAACTCTTCTTGCGACAGAATGCTTAAAATATTAACTTCTGGTATATTTTCTATCGACAACGACTTTGATACCCTTTAGAATATTTAAAAAATCAATTTAAAATTATGAATATCCATTTTTCAAATTTGAATAGATACATATCATATATTTTGTTCAAATTATCTCAGAGAAACTTACTCATCATTCTTAGGACCTTTCTTTGTTTTTTTCTTTGAAGAAGATTCACAAAAGACCATCATTTTTAAAAGTACGTTTTGACACGAATCTGAGAAACGTATAATATAAATTAAAAACAATTAAACTATAAAATCTATCAGTAAAAATGTTATTATTACCCTCTAATACGTCAGTTTGAAATCGATGAATTACTAAAGATCCGTAAGTAAGTTGAGTAGATAAATAAAAAGTAAATCGAAACTCTTCTTTATTACTTATCATTCCTTTTTCAATTTCATCGCTAAACAAATAAAAATTGAATCCTTAATTTATATATTTAAATTTTGACAAATTTTTTAATAAAAATTGTTAAATTTATTGATGGTACTTTTGATATTATATTTTTGTTAGAAATTATCGAACGATTGATAATACAAAATTTACGATTAACGATAATTATATTAAATCAACAGTCCTTGATAAATTTTCATCTCCCCGATTTATAACATATCTAATACCTATTTAAAAAATTCTTAAAGCAGGCCATTTAATTTATATTTACGCACCATACAGCAGAAATGTCGATTTCCATCACTTCTTGTTTTAAGATTTTTTTAAAGTTAATAAAGTTTTTTAGCGTTGCTGCATACCAGCAAATTTGAAGCGGATGTCTTTCATCTTTTTTTTCCAATTGAATCAGTCGAAAAGTATTCATCTAAATAAAATGAAATAGTACACCTTATTATTGATACAAAACCCATTTTAACGGCTTTCCCTTGGTAGAAAATTATTTTGTTCTCTAAAATTTGTTAATCAATAGACGAAGTATGCAATTAAAACATTGCTTACCTTTTGCTAGTTTAAAGCTGATGTAAGATCCTTTTTAAGTTTTGTTGAAAATCAGAGTGTCATAAATGTGAGCTTTTTATTTAAAACATTAAAAAAAATATTGTAACGTCCTTTAAACGAACAATTTTAAAAAATACGTTACGAAGTAACGACTTTTTTAATCGAACAATTTAAAAAAGTACTATTATCTTTTTTAAGCGAAAAATTTAAAAAAATACGTAATGATTAAATGTCGTTTTTCCTTTTTTTTTTTGTAACACTAACACTTTACTAAAAGCTTTTAGCGCCTGTAACTGAAGCAGCTATTTTAGCTACACTAAAAATTGGTAAAGTTTATTAAATAAACCCTCATCTAAAAAACACTGTACCCCTTTCCAAAATATCCCTCTTCTCGAGCCGGCAATACCAGTGGTGCCCTCCCCCGCTACAGCCAGCAATCCACGCTTTTTATCCGCAGAACCAGAACAACTAAGTCACTAACCTAAATAATGTCGCGTATCAGGGCAGCCGCGCTCGCGAGATCGCGTGCGTGTATGAGGCGAGAGTAGGCAGCACAAGTGAATATACGCGTAGCAGAAGCAAGCAGAAGAGGTCCACCGGTATCGTCGCCGAGGACCATCAGCACGCCAAAAAGTTAAAGCAGGCAGGAGTAGAGCGATCATACGCGTGCGCGGCCCCCTAAGGCTTCCTTCTTTTCCTTTGGCAGCATCCGGACGCCATGGACGAGGACGAGAATGAGAGCCGCTTCGAGGAGGACTACTACACTTTTCTCAACATACCGAGAAACGTGAGCGATCAGCTAGTGTCAAGGATTCTGAGCTAAGTATCGATCTCCAACCTGGGCCTCCACGTGACTTCGCGCTCCCAATAGAGTTGCTGACGTAACAGTCCGCACCGGCTTTTGGGTTAGCGAGTCAGGCCCTGGCTGGACATCGAAATGCTTGGAATTGATTGTTTAGGTTGAATGATTTATGAAATTGAGGGTTTATTAGCAAGAAGAGGGCCGCAGTGAAGGGCTTGATGAGGGGTTTTGAGTTTGGTGATTGTTTGTTGTCAAATTTTGCATTTGGTTATGTTGATATAGATTATTTAGCAAAAATATTCTAAGCTTTTTTAGCATTAAATTAAAGAATTTTATATTTGGAATACACACTTGTTTATTACAGGTTTCATATATAAAACTGATGTAAAAGATTAGATGGGTTGCTAAGTGTTGCACGTCTGAGCAATTAATTTGTTATTTAACACTATTTCCATGCAAAATATCACTTATGACTTACAGAAAAAATTTACTGCAGCAAATTTTGAGGAAAAATAGCCTATTAATTTTGTATAGTGAAGAGTTTTTTTAAATTTTCATTCATGATTTTGCAATTTTATCTGGTTTAACATTAAGTTGATGATTCTTGTAGGCAACTCCTGAAGAAATCAGCAATGCATACCGAAGGCTCAGTAAACAGTACCATCCAGACAAACATACAGATCCTGCACTCAAAAAGGATGCTGAAGTACTTTTTAACAGAACAAGCAAAGCTTATGAAGGTATTGTTATGTATAATTTATAATAATATTTGAAGAAACTTAAACAGTTCTAACAAAGTTTAAAACAGTATTGTAATATTAAAAATATATTTCAGTATTGAGTGATCCCCATAAGAGAGCTATTTATGATTCTTTGGGTGTTCGAGGGCTGAAAACAGAGGGTTGGGAGATTGTCTTACGTACCAAGACTCCACAAGAATTGCGAGAAGAATATGAAAGACTTGCCAAAGAAGAAGAAGAAAGGAGATTATTAATGCGTACTAATCCAAAAGGCAATGTTACTGTTAATATTAATGCTACAGATTTGTTCAGCAGATATACAGATGAATACAGTGATGAATTTTCAAGTGCAGGGTATGTATTTAACAAAACTAACTTAAACTTGCATTTTTGTTTTAAAAAGATATCTAAGCTAAACTAAAATCAAGTTAAAATATTATTTTTGTACTTAATTTTTACATACACTTTCATGTTCTTTTGCACCCAATTAAACATTTTATTTATAAACCTTTTTACTATGTATTTATTATACTTCTCTTATTTATGCAACACAATAGGAAGGGAATTAATAATAGGTTTGCTTTATACCATTATAATTTATTGTATTTGCATTAATGTACAGTGTGATTATTAATGTAAAAATATTATGTTTCAGACCAAGCATTTTTTCTTCAGTTGAAGTTAGTGGTTTGTCATTTTCACAATCAATTGAAACCCCCATGACATTGAAAGATACAGCTGTTTTGGGAGGAGAATTAAGCATTAAGAATGGTGTAGGTTCTGGCTCAATCAATTTTTCTGTAAGAAGGCTTGTATCTCCAAGGGGCTGGTTTGAGGTAGAAGTTGGAGCTGGTAGTGGTCCCACATTAGCATTTAGGGGTTACAGATCACTAACAAGAAGAATATTTTTTAATGGAGGCACAGTCTTACAATTCAACCCTAATGAAATCAGACCTGGTTTAGTTGGAAGTGAGTAAAAAGGTTTATATTTTAAATGCTCTTTTTATTCAACTTAATTTTTGAACAGCATAAAGCTATTGAAAATGGAACTATTTAATTCGAAATTAAATAAATATTTCTATTATATAGCTCTCACAATGCAATTGGACACACACACTCTTGGTTACCTCACATATAGAGTTGGAATTCAAAGTGGCATGAATACTACAATTGTGAGGAGTACTCCACAATCATATACTGCCTTTTCAATCGAATTCGCATTATTGCGATCATTCGTTAGTTTATCTTATACACACAAATTAGAAGAAAGACAATTGGAACTTAAAGGCTATGTAAAGTAAGATTGTTAATTAATGATGAAAAAATTGTAATTTATTTTTAAACTGTAATTCATTATTTTGCAATTGACCATTTTTACAGACTCGGAACCTTCGGCTGGTTCGTCGAGTATGGCGCGGAGAAAAAGCTCTCGAAGCACACGACGGTTTCAGCGATGGTAAACGTAGGCACACCGACAGGTGTCAGTCTCCGGATAAAATTAAAGCGTGCTTATCAAACCTATACGTTCCCAATACGCCTCAGCGACGAGATTTTTCCGGCTCCCGTCTTCTACGCAACAGTGGCTCCTCTGATCAGTTGGGTGCTGCTGAAAAACTTTATCGTTGATCCTATCATTCGGGAACGCAAACAGCGCGACAAAGATAAGCAAAGGGAGGCGAATAAGCGCATAAAGCTTGAAAAGCAACGTGAAGCCAAAGCCGCGGTGGACCTCATGAAAGCTACCTTTAGCAGAATTAGAGCTGAAGAGGAGGCCAAGAAAGGATTAGTTATTACGAAAGCACTTTATGGCAGATTCGTTTATCCGCAGGATCGGGGAAACAGCAGCGAGGAAACAGTCGGAGGACAGCGGGATGAGATAATAGATGTGACGATTCCTTTGCAATGCTTGGTTAAAGATTCGAAATTGGTACTTCACAACGCATCAAAAGTAAGATTATATCGTTAAAAATAAGTCTAGATCTTAGATAAAGATTAGAAGTTTGTAATTTTTTAAACATTTTTTTAGAGTCAGCTGCCTGGTTTTTATGATCCATGTGTTGGTGAAGATAAACAATTACTCTTACAATATTTGTTCCATATGCAAACGCATGAGTGTTTGATAAAAGATACCGAGCCTCTGAGGATACCGAAAACATGTTAGTATTGCAAGTATGAATAAGAATTTTTAAAATTTTAGTTGTTGTAATAGTTTTAAAAATTTATCATTTTAATTTCAGCTCATCGTGTTAATACTACATGACGCAAGCGTGCCACCCGCGAAACCAAGGGACGTACCGACAGTTTGGTTTACGTGCCGTGGAAAGCCAATTAATAATAATTGGCTAATTTCTAGACTACAAATTATTGAAAAACAACTGTTGATGAACGTTCATTGATTATTAGATAGAACACTTTTTTAATTACAATAGCCTCCGGCAGAACGGTAATGTTTTGGAAAAACAGATTGTGGTATTGATTTATGAATTTAAACGTTCAACTCCTGTGCTGCCAAGACGACTGTATCAAATGAGCATGATTGTTTTGTAAAAATTACAAAATCCTTTGAATATTAATTTTTTATGCTTGAGATTATTGTAAAAATATGCAAAAATAATTATCTGTTTATCTATTAAACGATTGTTGAATATCAAAATATTTATTGGAATGCTTGACAAGCTTGGTTTTAATTCTTAAGATTACAGATTTCGTTAAGAAAGAGCACACAAATATTATGTCTTAATGTAATTGAGATTATTTTCGACGCTATTTTTAACACTATAGAAAGATCTTAAATATTTTAAATATTAGCGCTCGAAAATTAAAACTAAAATATTTTTGAGAGTAAAAACTAATCGTTTAAATTAAAAGGACAATGTTTTTTTTTAGTCTTTTTTTTAATTATTTCCTTTGTTACATATCTAGCTGCAACTTAGCTTTAAACCTGTATAGTTAAAAGTGGTTGTGTAAAAAAAGAAATCTTTGCGATCGTCTGTAATTAGAATTAATGTACTATATATATAACACATCATGCTCTGCTAAAAGCAGGCTAAAGATATAATCCAAGTCAGCCATAGTGTTTGCTACATCATGCTGGAGCATGAAATGTAGTTTTTGTTAGCCAATAGAAAAAATAAATTTTCTTAAAAAACTAATTATTAATGTAGTACGCAAAATATAACTCCTCAAAATTACAAACTAGATTGTACTATAATGTTTAGTGCTTTCCTAAAACGAATTATTGTTTCAAATTAAAAGGAAAAATTATTACAATAAGGAAAAGCGACTAAACAATAATTAAATGTAACAAAATATCTCTGTATATCGCTGTAAAAACGAATGCAAAAATTATATATACTTTCTTGAGGTAGAATTGGAAAATGTTATTTATTGGACACGATCTTATTTGTTAATTAACAAAATAGAGTTCCATATTTTAAGTTTCTTAGTATCAAATGTAATTCATTTACTACCTTTTTAAGATATAAATTATTATCAACCAAGGAGTTTTGTCAACTGTAGTCTACACTCATGCATTCTGTTAGTGGAAGATTTAATGACTTCTCTGCTCCATGGAAAACATTCTTGAGCATAGCAAGTTCTCTATCTTTGGTGTGAATTTCAGATAAAGGAGTCCAAGAGTGGTCATGTTCTAGTGTAAAAGAACCTTTATAAATCTGCTGTGGTGCAGAGTCACCCCATTCCTGTAACAATGAAATATTTTTATCAGCACTGAATAAACTTGATAATTAGATTAAATTGTTACCATTTTCTTACTAATTTTATTTAAATATAAATCAAATATACTTTATAGATAAATATTAAAAACATAAAAATCACATAACATTTTTGAATAAATATAATAATTATACCTGTGGACTAAGCAAAGAAAAATATTGTTGTCCAGACTGCCGCTGATAAAGATGATAAATTTTTCCTGGATGTTTAACAAAATTACAAGCTACATGATGCAAGGAAGTATTATTTTTGGCCTCTAACAGTACACGTTCAGCTTGTTGATGTAAAAATCTCACTTGTTCTGCTATTATTTGTAATTTATTACAAACATTTGCTTTAACAAAATTATCAGCCTAAAAATGAATGTATTATTATTAATTTAAAAAGCTTAAAGAATTAAATTATAATTTATTAAAAATCACCTTCTCAATTTCCATTGCAAGTTCTACTAAATCATTTGGAGCCTTTTTTGCTACTGCTTTAGTATCGACAAATTCTATTCCTTGTGGAACAAAGTTTCTTTCTACAAGAGCCACTAAAATATTTTAAAAATTTCAAAGTAAAATATTGAGTTTTATTTAAAAGAATAGGTAGAGAAGATTTCAAATTTAATGTATAATTTAAAAAATTGCTGTATAATTTTAGAGATAAATGTTTGAAACAATTTTAAAATGTAGAATTTTAAATTAAATATCAATCTACTGAGTAAAAATTCATAACCCATTATTATTTAACATTTTCAAATATTTTTTATTTTACCTTTACTTGGCGTACACTCTAATGCATCCATAACTGAAGTATCCAGTTGTCGCTTTAGACACTTAAATACCATTGAAGAAGATAGGGTTCTATTATTCTATTATTCAAAATCACAATAGGAATTAGAATAATAAAAAAATAACCTTGACCTTATATGACGCACAATTACATTACTTTATTTAATAAAATTATATAAGACTCGACGTGTTATAACCTATCGCAAGGCGCATTAGAAAATAAAAAGTAATAAATAAAAGTTTAAGGTAAAATAAAATTTAAAATAAAAATACGTTAAAAGGTAGATTTTCGGGGATCAATGTTGTGACAATGTTACCCTACTAATACTAAACGAAGCGCATTGCTGTCAAATGTTTTGGTTCAGCTGGTGATGAGCTTCTAACCTCAAAATATCCAATGCGCCATCTAGCAGTAATGTCGGAAGCTAGTGGCAGAACCTGCAAGTAGAAAATATATATAATTATTTTATAAAAATTTTTTTTTTAAATTTTCGAGCTTCCGGTTCTGAACTTCCGCGCCGGGCTTCCGTCTGTCAATTTTTTTGCGTAGGTGTTGTAGAAAGGTTAAGAGTTATGGTTTTGTGATTTTCTGTGAATGTTAATCTTGTATAAATAAATCTGGATTTCTTTTCGTTCTTGTAATATATAAGAGAAGATGTCTCGCAAAAATTTTGTAAAATTAGCCTAACTCGGTAATGCTAGTTATTTGTATGTTGTATATTCAATAATCAATGTTGTTTTTTTTTGTCTTCAACTATAATAGAAATCTGTTGTTTACTACAATTCTTTTCTTTATACATTTATGTGTAGGTTCTAAAGTTTTGTTGTTTTTTTTTTACAGATATTGTTACTTAATGCAAAACAGTAATAATTAACTATAAAAGGTTTCAAAGAAAGTTGTGAAATGGATCATGCTACAACTGTTATAAATGCTTTAGAAAGGTTTTATGCATCAGGGGATAATGAAACTCATGCCTGGCTTGTGCAGGTCCAAACATCGCCAGAAGCCTGGACTTTTGTATGGCAGTTATTGGACTCTTCAAGGGTAAATTAGTAATCATTCTTTTAAAATTAGATTTATAGTAATATTTATAATGGTTTTATACATTTTTGTACAAATTTCATAGTCGGGAGAAGTGCAATTTTTTGCGGCAACCACATTATATACAAAAATTTCAAAACATTGGGATCAAGTGCCAAAAACAGAATATGCAGCTTTAAAAAATCGAATACTTGAAGTTCTCAAGAATCCAGAAATTTCTAAGCTTGCTTTAGGAAAGCTGTATCAAGCAGTAAGCAAAATTGAAAGTTTTCAATAGAATATATGTTTTACACGTAACTAATTTGAATACTTTTTTATTTTAGTTAGCAGCATGTGTAACTAATATTAGTCTTTCACAGATGGAAGAAAAACAAAAATGTATTGTAGAAGGGTTGTTAGAAATTTTACCTTTAACACATGAATCTACAAGTCTTCTTTTGCGAGTACTTGAAGCAATTCCAAAAGAAGTAAGTAATAACAATTTTCTTAATATTAAAAGTATAAATAAGACATTTATTGTTATGTTATTGATTTTACAGATACTTGATAAGCAGCAAACTTTAAAAGATAGGAAACAAAATGATAGCATTTTTATTAATTGGTGCAAAGCTGCATGGCTTATTGAGAGGATATTTTCTACCTGCAGTCAAAGCACTGATAATGACAGTAGTACATTGTTTCTTTCAGGAATAAATTGTTTACTGCCTTGGTTAAAGCTTGGTCAAGCGACTCTAGACTCAGTTGGTCCGATATATCCTTATTTGTTATTAGCCGCTGGTCGTTTTCTATCTAACAGGTAACAATTGTTTATTTATATCTCTGTTTACTGCCACATAATATAATAAAAAACGCAAAAAGTTAATAAATATTATAGGCATAAGTAAAAATTGCACTCATTACATTTTATATACACTTTATAAAAGCATATTATTGCCCATGTATATTAAAATAAATAAATAAAAAATAAATATTGTTTTCATAGAGATCAGGATTCAGAAGGTGACTCTGTTCGAGGATGGGACTCGATAGAGGAAAGTCTAACCATGGTGATAACTCACACAGAACTCTATAAACGACCTCAGCTTTTCTGGGAATGGGCAAGAAATCTAATATGCATGGTAAAGGAGCACGGTGCCAAATCCTACTACGAAATCCTCACGGCCTTTGGTGAGGCTCACAGTCGTACCTTATTAATGGCCTTAGTTACAAACGAGCCCATGAATGATCAAAAGTGGACTGCTCAGCAACTAATTGGATTCTTGCTCGAGTGTTCCGAGCAAGAAGGACGTTACCCGATAAACGAAAAACGGAGCTGTATACCTTTTGGTTTTTGGTATGCTCTGCAAGACGATCTAAATACCTTAGATTCTCCTTTCGATCAACAAGGAAGGCTTGCACTAAAACCTATTTATGCGAGATTAGCGGAAGCTTTGCTCAGAAAAGCAACTTTACCATCGTCGCCGAGCGAGGCTGGCACATCTGAGGAGCGTGAATTACTCAGATGTTACAGGTATACTATAAAAATACTAATAAATTTTTTTATTTTTAATAGTAAGAAATAAAATTACAATTATTCTAATTCTCAGACAAGATGCTTCGGATACTTTAATTTACTGCTACAACGTACTTCATGAAGATCTGCTTATATTACTTGGTCAAAGGTTAAGTCAATCACATGACAATGTTTCTCAATGGGCAGATGTAGAATCGACTATTCATGCTTTTAAGGCACTATCTGACAGTGTCAATAATCAAGAGACTCCCTTTGTAGCAGCAATAATGGATTTAATGCTGCATGTACCTTACGGAATGTATCCCCGAGAAGTACGATTATTAAATTAAAGCATTTTATTTTTGACTATTTAATTGCTATAAAGCACAAAATAATAATAATAAATAATTTTAAAATGCATTTTACTTTGTATAAGTAAATTTACATTCGTTTTTTTATAAATTTAGTTTTCTTTTACATTAAACTAAGTTATAATAAAATTTCATGACAGGTATTATGCTGTGCTTGCTCAGCGATCGGCCACTACGCAGAGTGGATTGGCATGCACCCAGTACCGTGGTTGGAGTGCTCGCTTCAACTTATAAGTTTGGGCCTAACTGAAGGTCCTATAACGGCACCGGCGGCGAGTATGGCCCTAAAAGACATATCACGTGAGTGTGCAGAACACCTTGCTCCTTTGGCCCCATCGATTCTCGAGACGATTCGCCATACGCTGCCAAACGTCCCACCCGGCGGGGGCGAAGGTCTTAGGCTCATGTTTGCCGCCGGCAAACTACTGGGTACTTTGAATACATCAGAGCAGAAGTTTCAATATCTCGAAAGTACCCTTGGTCTATGTATCGGAAGATTAAGGGAACTGCTTCAACAGCCCGTCAAAGAAGCACAACTGGCAGTCGTTAGTCAAATGAAGATGATTACCACGTTCTTTACCACTTTAGATGGTCCTATTGCAAAGGCTGTGCTTGAAGCTCTTTTACCTATTTTTGAAATTGTACGTATACATTATGCACAAGGCAAAATAACGCTATCTTATCCTAAAAAGTATTCGCTCACAAAACAGATAAAATAAGCATCTTTTATTTATATTTTAATTCTATTATCCAACTATATGCGACTGTGAACACGAAATAAAATCAAATTATAAAAATTTTAGATTGTAACCCATCCGGAATGGAGTAAAGACGACACGACCCTAGAAGCGATGCACAATTGCGCGCAAAAATCACTCTCACCTATGCAACATCCCGAAATCGAAGCAAAACCCCTACTAGTAATCCTTAGTATGTCGTACAAAACTCGGCCTCATCCAGCAGCATTAAACTTCCTGAAGCAATTGGTGTTAGTCTTCGGCAGACAACCGAACACCATGATTGGACTCGTTTTCGGCGAGATTAGCTCATTGACGTTACGCGGCGTTAACGCCTGCCGGCAGACCAACGGCAACCTGTCAGATATGTCCGACCTCCTCGAGGCCTATCTTAACTTACTGGCGCAGGTCTGCAAGAAGAACGCCAGACTCATGCTCCAGGTACCCGATCAAGTGCCTGAAATGCTGCAATGTGGTGAGTTATTTTATTAAATAGAAAAAAAGCAATAATTTGTTAAGTTTTAATTTATTTTCAAGGGCCAACCCCTAGTCTCTAATAATAATAATAATTTATTTTTTAAATATTCATCTTAAAATTAAGTTTTCTTGTAAAAAATATTGAATTTTGATAAAATCTGAAAAGCATTAATTTATATTATAAATTAAAAAGGCTACATTAAATGATTTGTATAATTAAAAGTAATAAAAATGTTAAATTTTTTTTTTGCCAATTCATAAAATATGCAGAAATTTATAGATTAATTGCAAATATTTTGAGGGATTTTTATGCAATGCGTTTTATCGATCTTTTCATTCACTGAATGTACTTCCGGTTAAGTATATTTAGTATAATTAGATACGAAACAATTACTACATGCAGGTTTACCAACTCGGCATAATTTTGTTGATTCAGTAACTAAGCAACTTAACCAACGCCTCTAACCAAAAAATCAATCTATAAATTAGTTGTATCAGAGCTTTCCAATCTCAAATATATACTTGACGTTCTCAAGTTTTTTTTATTGTTGAAGTAAAAGTAAATTACAAAACCTATTCAAAATGTCGAAACCGGGAGCAAACGACAAGGATAAAAACAAACCTGTTGATATTTCAAAAATGACCAAAGAACAGCTACAAGTGTATTCGGCAAAATTGATGGAAGAACTCGAGAGAGAAAGAGAAGAAAGAAACTTCTTTCAAATAGAAAGAGATAATATTCAAACGTTTTGGGATATTTCAAGACAACAATTGCAAGAATGCCGTACAACTAATAGAATTTTAAATAAAGAAGCGCAGGACTTTAGTAAAAAATTTGAACAAGAAACTATATTGAATCGAAAGAAACTAACGCATCTCGTTCATACTTATCAAACTGAGGCTTCTAATATTAATCTTGAGCACATAGTGGCTTTGAAAAAATTTCAAAATCAATTTCTTAAAAAAAAAACTGAGATTTTCAATAATAATACCAAAAACTTGCAAGTAGAAAATGAAGCCAATTTAGAATATTTATCAATGACTCAATCATTAAAATTAGATCAAAGAAGAATTTTGGACGAAATGAAGGATAAAAGCAGACAAGATTTTATTGAGGTGCAAAACAAATACGACGATAAAACAATGCAGTACCATAAGCAATTTTCACTTAAGCATAACATAGAAATAGCGGAAGTGGAAGAACGAAAAAACGAGCACGCTAATAATTTACTTAAGGAACATGAAGTAGCTTTTAATGAATTGAAATCCTTCTACAATAACATTCTTATAAATAATCTGGCGGTCATAGATAATTTGAAGAAAAAGTTTAGCTTAGTGAAGAAAAATGAGATGAAAATGATGGGTCAATTAAAAGGCCAAAAAAATTAAGACTGATTAATTGTAAAAACTGAATTGATACTTAAATGAATTTAAGCAAAATGCTTTTATATTAATGAGGTATTGATTTAAGTTATTCTGCCAATCACTGTAATTCTTGTACAACAAAAATGCAGCGTTTTTAAACGTTATCATATTTAATGCCTTGACTAATTTATTTCATATTTGAAATGAATATGAGATGTTATACAAGCGATATATCTATTAACGCCTTAAATGTTTATCAATTAAAAATACAAACAAAAAAATTACAATTGTCTTTTAATACTTATCTTTATAAAAAAATAAAACTTATGAAGGAAAAAGTATATTTGTTTTTAAATCTTACCTTTATCTGTACTTTACATTTGATATGTTATTATTAATTTTAATTTTAATTTGTTAATATTAAAAAAAAACATATAAATCTAAATATATTTGTTTAAAGAAACTTTCTTTTACTTTTAGGAATAGCTTGCTTGCTTTTACCAGAAATTGGTACAGTAAAAGCTGCCGGATCGTTTTTGACACATGCAATAACTCAAAGTCCACATTTGCAGACTTTTATTCAACCCATCGGCCATCAATTAGTCTGCGGTATTTTACAATATATAGGTGAGGCATTAAACTGCAAATTCTACTTATTATATTTTCAACAGAAATCAATTTCACTGTAAAATAAATGTTCATAGTAGGGGGAAACGTGATACGAAGCAACTTGGAACCTCACGCGGAAGTGCTACTAACATTAAACAAAGTGTGCCCAGAGTGGGCAGCGCAGTGGCTGCGACTCTCTCTTTCTGATGAGAATGTACCTCTCATGACCCAAGATCAGAAGGAGAATTTTACACAAAACGTTCTTCGCGAACGAACAAACAAGTTGCGACTTAATGAAAAATTAAAGGAGTTTAGCCTGCAGTGCTGGCAAGCAAAGCTCGATTTGTAATATCAGCCAATCCTCGAAATGTGTAAATAAAGTGTATGCTAAGCGAGAGTAAAATTATATGCTACTTTTTGAGATAATCAATTAAAGAGGAAACAAAATCATTTTAAATCTTGAAATAATTTCTGTACTTATTGGAATTCTCATGAAATCAATGTATGCTCATGCTGATTTTTACCCCTGCTATTAAATAAGTTAGTTGTGAATATTGTATCTACAAAACCAGACGTTTTAAAAAATTTTTACAAAAATGCTTTGCAAATTTAGCAATAGCAATAATAATAGCTTTTATGATAATTTGATTTTGCTGACATTCCTGAAGTGTTAAACTGTAATACTAATTATTATAATAAGATTTCGTTAAAATTTTAAATGTACAAAATTACATTACAATTATAATCGAAAATTTGAGAATGTGATAAAAAAAATTTACATGAGTTTCTGAAATTGATATTATTCGTAAAACTGCTTTTAAGTATTTTTTAGGATTATGTTGCTTTTAACAAAAATAAAATCATGTATTTTTTAATTATTTATTAATCTAAGAAATGTATTTTGCAAATTTACAGAAGCAATTTATTGTATTCATTTTTATAACTCTCCTTAATTATAATTCCAAAATATTATAAAATCCTCATAAATTATTTTCCAATTTTGGCAATAAGTTTTTAATTTTCTCTTGAAAATTAAACTAAAAAACAATGTGTACATATGTATAATGTATAAAATAAAAAAGAAATTCATGAGTGCATTCGGTAAGAGACCCGCCATTAAAGTTCAATTGATAATTCTTCATAAAAATACCTTAAAACAATTGAATGTAAAATTTAATTGAATCAAAAATTTCTACAAGAAGAATAAAGATTGTAATATAAATAATGTAAAAAAAAATCTTTCTATGTCGAGTAAAATATGATAGATAAAATATATACTCATTGTCGATCATAAATAAAAAATATAATTTTCCTGATTAGTCACTGCTATTCTTATAGAGCATTAATCATTTATGAAAGAAATTCTTTTTTGTTGCTATAAATTAGAATTATATGACAATTGATTTAAATTTATTGTAATTAAATATAGTAAATACAAAGGTTGATGGCTTGTACTTACTTTTTCAATATTCTATTCTATTTTCTTTCAAAAAATTTTGCAATGTAGAAAGATAATTTAAAAAATTAACTTTTTTTATAGAGAATTAAAATTAATTCAACTTTATACGTGAATAAGTGCTGTACAAACGATCACTGTCACATTCTCTGTATAAAAAGCACTCAATGATTTACAATACTTTGAATAGATCATTTTTACAAAAATAAAACTTATTTATTTTATCACTTTCTTCTTCCGAATCTTATTAAGATTAGAAATCGAGAACACGTATTTTCTAATATTTTTAATCTCAGTTGACTGATGCGTCGTAATAAAAAAAAATCTGCGTTAAAATCGTTTTCGCACTATCAAACTAAAGCGACAATAACAAATAATCATTCTCGACTACTTAAAGACTGCTTGTCCATGGAGGATAATCACTTTTTATAAGAAATAGTTTTAATTTCAGCTGTACGTGTTTTACGATTTATGTAATCAATAAACATTAAGCTTTTCATTGACCATTCGCCATCGGAGCAGATTGAAACTTGGCTGCAACCCTGGAGCGTCTTGGTTTGTTAGTAGGTTTCTGGCTTTTTTGAGCTTGATTGTTCTGATTAGCCGTTTCTCCAACTTTGTCTTGCTTTATTTCCTATATTACAAATAGTAAATTGAATTTAAAAATAATCATTTTAAGAAGAGTTTAGTCTTTATTAAGTTAACATACCTTGGGAGAATTTTCTTTGGGCTTCTCCTGTTGCTGTTGCCGCTGTTGCAGTGGCACCTGTTGTCGCTGTTGTTGCTGCTGTTGTCGCTGTTGTTGCAGTGGCTGCTGTTGTCGTTGTTGTTGCGGTGGTTGCTGTTGTCGCTGTTGTTGCTGTTGCAGTGGCTGTTGTTGCCACTGTTGCTGCTGTTGTAGTGGCTGTTGTTGCCGCGGTTGCTGTTGCAGTGGTTGCTGTTGTTGCTGTTGCAGTGGCTGCTGTTGCCGTGGTTGCTGTTGCCGCTGTTGCTGCTCACTTAGTTGCTGCTGTGCCTGCGGCATTACCTGTTGTTTTTTATAGGGAGATTGCAGTTGCTGTTTATTATCTTCATTACTTCCTTGTTTATTTAGATTTCTCGTCTTCTTCTGTGCTTGCAAAGGCACAAACGGTGTGCTATTCTTCGGTGGTTCCTGTTTACTAGCTGTTACAGTACTGTGACTAAATGGTGGCTGTGGAAATCTAACTGGAGGCTTGTTCTGCATTTGCTGCGGTATTGGTGCTTGTGGAAGATTGTTACGAGGGTGCATCGGATTGAGTGGGAATGCTTGATTTTGCTGGCCTACCGGACTCCACTTGGGTATGGGCATCTGCATCATCGGTACTGGTGGAAAGGCTGACGGCAACATAGGTGGCTTTACTGATGGTTGCGGTGGAGCTGATTGACGAACATTATTCATGCGGCTATTGAACCATAATTGAGGCTGCGGACGCAAGGGAGCGGGCGGCATACCACTTGCTGGTGCTGCCTTGTCTAATTGTAATTCCTTAAAATGGATATTGATTAATAAATGTTACCAATTTTTTTGAATATCAAATTTAATAAACAAGGAACTAACTTTTTTTATTACCTCGTAAACTTTCTTTGCGGTATTCTCAGCTGCTTCGCCGCGCGTAGCACAAAACTCACCCCAGAAAGTTCTCATGTCTGGTAATATAATTTGTGCACATTCAAGACCTTCTTTATTCGTGCAGTAAACGTAACGCGGAAAACCAGTACCCAATAATTGGAAAAATGAAAGCAATTGTGAGCAGTACCAGATATTCTTGCCAGTCTTCATTTCTGTCTGCCGAGCATGCTATAAAAATATAAGTTAATAAAAAATTAGTTAAAATGTGATAATATAGCACTATGTATTAGAAATAGATATTTTTCTAATCCTCATTTTTGGTAAAAATGGCTTCTATTTATTTTAAATAAAAAAGTACAAAAATCTGTGTTTTTTAATGGAATAAATTTTTTTTACCCACTTTTATATTACTGCCTAATCGATTGATAATAAAAATGATTAAAAAATTGTTGTTATTACAAATTAAGTAAAATTTTATAAAATTATATAAATAAATTACGAATTAATTAAACGCATTTAAACTATGATTCTGAGCTACTGGTAATATATAAAGGGACTGAAAATTTTTTTTTGCAACATACATCAAATAACTGTTGCACCAGGGGTGGAGTGTCGGTGACTTTTGGCGGTGGCGGAAATGCTAAAGGTTTGTTTGCCGCCAGCGTTGCAGTCGAGGCAGATGGTTTATTGCTTTGTGAATTTTCGTCGGAAATTTTTAACATTGCTTTCAAGTAAGCACTCGGATCTTGAGGCTGTGAGTTTTAAATTCATAGTACATTATTATCTATTAATATTAATTTGGAAAACAACATATAGTTACAGCTACGTAAGCTAAAGCACCAAGCAAAAAGATATGTACAACATTTAACTACAAGAGAATTATACGAAAAGAATGTTCTACAAAAGAAGTATACAAAGAGAATGTTCTGATTGTATGCGTATTTACATTCTATAAAAGTGGAGAAGGGAGCAAAGTGTAAATCTACGTGTAACTAACTATGAAATATAAAAATAGGGAATTATACTAAAAAAAAAAAAAAAAAAAATAGGATCTCATTCATATTTGAAAATAAATATTAAAAAAAAATGTTTAAAACATACAAAGCATTTAATTGCCATCTAAAAATGCTGATCATGCTGTTGATGATATATTATTTACCCAGACTTGATTTTTGCAAGGTTGCTTTGTAAAAAGAGAAATTAGAATCCCATTAGTACACCAATTCATTGTTTTTTAAAAAATTATTTCAAATGAAATCAAACTATTTACAATTTTGATTTCAGTACTGTTAGGTACAATGAGATAGAAGAATCAAATCACCCAAAAAACTGCAGTAAAAATTAAAAAAACAGGTGCAAAGATTTGAGAGTAAAGTAGTGTATTACCGAATTATTGGTAGCTGGATTTGGATTTGGACCTGATGCATTGGATTTATCTTTTAAAGGTGACAAGATTTGCTTCTTCGGTGACTTGTCCAGTTTTGGCGGCTAAAATTAAAATTAGTTTTAGTCACACAAGATTATAAAAGATTTTTGAGGGATTTAAGACAATTTTAAGTACAAGATATGAATTAAATATCAAACTTTAATAACCTCAATCTTATGTAATTCATTCCAAAGTGTTTGGTATTCTGATGGTTCCTGGAACTTATTTTCATTCTGCTGAGAAGGTTTTCCTCCTGATTTTTGCAGAATTTGCGGGCCCGACCTTTTGGCAGAATCTGGATTTCTCTGTAAAATAATTGGCGGTGCTGGAAATTGAGTACTTCTCTTTCCTCGAGAAGGTGATTCCATAAAGTTGCCACTTTGATTCTTCATCGACATTTGACTCTGGGACTGATTCTGCATTCGTTTGCTGTTTTGGCCGTTTTTGCTGAACTGTGGATAGAAACTATTGATACTGTTAGGAGCTGACGGTTGACGTTGTAAATGCGACGGCGACTGTTGAGGTTGATTTTGTCTCCATGATAGAGGAGGTGTGCTGATTTTGTTTTTATTTTCAAGATTTATACCATAACTTATATTAATAAAGTCTGTTATGGCAAGTCTGTAGCCTCGGTTTGGAGAACATCCATGAATTACCAATCCACCTAAAATTTTTATAATAGTAAATCATTGGAAAAAGATTTTTAATGAATAAAATTAATTATACTGAATTGTAAACCCACCTGTAAATGGTTTATCAAACAAAACTTCGTACATATTCGCTTGTATTGTTTCACCTTTCTTTATTCCAATGATTGTTCCTTTGTAACCTACAGGTACTGTAAAACTTTCTCTAACGCATACAATTCTATCAAACAGCCGATGCAAAGCCTTTGGGTCTGGCGGCAAACTACCAGAATTAAGTCCTGGTTTGTACAACAAAAAAGGTTTTACCTGCATGAGTACAGTTTTTACAGGTGTTCGTGTTTGCGTGAATTCATCTACATCTATCTCAATGTTTTGCACTATTTCAGATTCGAGTTCCTCAACACCACAAGCACGAGGTGTTGTTCCAAGTGCTTTTTGCTGTTCTTTTAGCCACGCAACTGTTTCGTCTGCTTTTTCATTACTGTTTGAAAAAAGAAAAATATGTGAATCAAAGAATTAATAACATTTTGTAATATTTTTGGAGCGTTTTTTATAAAACGTATATATTTAAAGTATATTTGAAGTATATAGTTTTAATTTACTAAAGTGTTTATTTTTTAATTAACGTAATACTGAAAATTTGTATACTATTACCTATTATTTCCTGAAAAGAGTTCTTCTTTTAAGAACATATCGGCCGATAAAAGGTTTTGTTCCAAATGCTCAAACAATTCAGGGAACTTTTCCATGTAATTCCTTACTAAATTAATGGCTTTTACACTGTACAACCACACGCCATTGTTATCTTTTTTCGTGAATCCTGGTACCTTTAATAAATAAAATAAATGTATGTAAGTTACCTAATTAATATTATAAAATATACAAACGTTACAAAAATTTATAAATTAAAATGCGTACTTCTTCATTCTTTTTATTAAACTTCAAATTTAATCCTACGTTAATTTTTCCACTAGAACTATACGAGTCTGCACTGTTTCAATTTATTACAAACATTGTTCCTGTAACTCTACTAAGAAGATGACTGCTTATACCTAAACGCTGTGCAGCTATATTACCAGGCATATATTTCAGTCTTGTGTCTGCCTGCAATTGTTTTACCCTATCGAAATTAGGTTCTGGAGTAACCGTCGCTAACACTTTTACTCTACTTGTTTTTAAGTCTACACCAGCTTCTGTAACCTGAAATAATTAGTTAAAAAATTGTTAAATATATTAAAAATATCCGATTGTGCTACTTCGGTTATACTATCAACTAAAATCAACTATAAATTACCTCTGCTATGGCGCCATAATACGGACGACCTAGCATGAAGCATGTAGATTTCGGTGTGAATACATCATTAATTAAAGAGTATTGAAGTAAATCTTGGTTATGTACAGAAATATCATAGACAACAGCCTGATAAGCGAAAGCCATCGCAATATCGTTCCATTGTTTTTCAAGAGTCATTTTCCCCTGCGACCCATAAACATACTGTCTCCCAACAATAGGACATGCGTGAATAAGTACTTCAATCTCTTGTACAAGTATGCCCAATCGAACTTTGTAACTAAAAAAAAAAATATTTTTAATTAAAATTTTTATAATATAAAAAGGATATTTTAACAATTTACGTAAATAGTTGTATCTGCATCCTAATGTTGATACATACTTTTCTGTTATTGATTTCTTTTGCGTTTCTGAAGCACCAACGAGTATATCCTTCAAAGGCTCAATATTTAAATTAAGTTCTCCGTTTGACTTTGTACTAGGATTTGCAAGACTTTTTTTTTTCTTCGAGTCCGACACTGCTACACATAACGCTTCTACCATATGTGGCCAGTTGACGAAAATTGATTTACCAAGCCACTTGTGAGCTATTTCTTCTAAAGGCGGCAGTTTGGGCGGCACTATAGTAAGAAGCATATTTTCGCGCCTAGATGGTTGCTCAAATACTTTGACCTTTAAAGCGGTATACGATTGGTTTATAAAAATTCAAATTAGATGTTAAATTTAAAGCAAATAAATTAAAAATACCTTTGCTTTTTCTAATTTAGCTGTGTGTGGAACGTGGAACAATGTAGGGAATCCAGGATAATAAACACTGAGTTTAACACCTTTACATAATCCCTTAACCAATTTATCTAGTGGTACTAAAATGTCTTCTCTGTTAACCAATTCCTGGTGTGCAAAGCTTTGAATACTGGGAAAATATTCGGGTGCTTCGAATAACCCTTGACATTGCTCAGTATACGTGAATATAGACATTGGTCCATGTCGATTACGTTTTCTTTCATCAGACGTTAATTTTGCATCACAAGGTTCCATTGCTATAAAGAAATATCATTTTCTTAATGAAAATTATCTCTAAAATAAACGAAGAAAATAATTTAAAACGTTTCAACCTTCAATTAAACTGTTTTCGTCAATAAGAGGAATCAAAACAACTGCTTCCCATTCTTGCTTTTTTCCGTTTAAGTCTGTTTTAAAATCTAAAGGATAGTATTTAATTATTGGAGAGTTTTCTTCAGTCATAAGTCCATGATAAGCTTGAGGTAACAACTTTTTACTAGCAGCTGGAAGAACTGCTAATAACTGTTGAAATGGTAAAAACGGTTTTCCCATTTCAAATTCTAATTTTAAGTCTTTAAAATTCTTTATATCAGAAATATATGGCGCGTAATGATGAGGATAATACCACGACCAACTGCAGCATCCATTATAATAATAATGAAGATTCCATTGGATTGCTCTAATGTATCCTTCGGCTTGAGAACGCATAATTTCTCTAAAAAAAAATTTGTTTAATGTTATAATGAAAGGAATGGGAGTTAATATATATTTCGACCATTTCGACCTTAAAATCACGATTGTGACATGATTTATCGGCTTTCATGGTATAAAATGTACTATAAATTATTAACTGGGTGCTTACGCGTCAACATTTGCGTATTCCATTTTATTCATGTAATAATCACGTTTATGTTGTACAAATTCGAGTTGTAAATCACCGCCATAATCTTCGTCGGAATCTTCTTGCCCATCCTCATAGTCAGACTCACCTAACTAAAAGTTATAAAAATTAAAAAATAAGAAATTTCTTTCTCAGTAATTAATTTACCTCTGTTTCAGTAGCCATTATAAGGGCATCTAAGGCTTTATTTGTTCTCTTTGGAGTTGAATTTTCATCTGGAGAACTTTTACTATTTCTTTCACTTTCGTTCATTTTTCTTCCTGTTTTAGCTTCAAAATATTTCAAGTCAGCATAAATTTCATCAAATTGTTCAATGTCATAATTAGCTAATTTTTCCATAAATTTCTCAAATCGTTCAAGATTTAGTGTGCCTGCTTCATTAATGTAACCTACAAATAAATGAATAATATTTCATTATGCTTCATTTAATTGAAATCATGTGATTATATTCAAAGAATTTTATTATAGAAATAATTAGAATTACCATTTAGGGTTGGTAATACTTCCATATAAGCATTGTACAGAATTGGCAGTGCATCATTTTCAATGTGTAAATTTGGTAAGTGCGGGATAAAGTCGTTTCCCACTAAAAAACCCATTAAAACCCAATCATCTATTATCTTTTCTATATCGAACTTAAAAGATAGATTGTCTTTAACTGGAGCAAATTCATGCTCAAGATATTCTCTCATTAAAGATAAGTGTAAAAGACAAAAATTAGTCTCCTCAGGAGTCAAAATTTTCTTTTGAGTTTTCCCAAACTTGACTTCTTCACGAAGTAAAGAAAAATGAGGTTCATGTGAACATAAACCTAACATTATGAGATCTGCATCTAAACCATATAAACAATGACGAGTATTTCCTTCATAGTCTGGTTGGGATTTCATATACCTAATATAATCCATTATTTTGTGTTCACCTTCGCCAGGTACCTGTAACAAGTATAACATTTTTAATCACATTTTTGTTACTATAGTACTAGTATTGTATTAGTATATTCACCTCAGATCCACTGAGAATAATTTTACATTTTTGCCACAGCTTGTCGGTGGAAATTTTGTAAGTAATAAAATATTTTAATTGTTCATTAAGTTTTGACATAAATACTGTTCCTGGTGTAATGCAGTTGGAGTCAAATCTGGCTTCCTTAGGAATTTCTTGGCCTTTAGCTCTTGCTTTGGCCTCTAGTACTTCAGCCTCTTTAGCAGCTCTAAAACGACGTCCTCTCTGCTGATTAATTTTGGCACGAGGTGCTACACCATCCACAGCCATAAAAAACAGCTTTTGGGGTTGTATGATGCGGAACAATATTTCAATATAATGAAATATGTTTTGAAATACAGTTTCTTCTGTAATACGAAATGATACATCTGCATCATTTGGATGTGAACAATTGTGTATAATGCCATTCATATCTAAATATAAGTTATCAAACTCAGGAATCTATAAGAAAAAAGACATATTTTTTGTTAGAACTAAAAATTAATTTTCAAATTATGTTTGAAGTATATAAAAAAATAAGAAATATAAAAGATATAAGAAAAATACTGAAATAACACAATTCAATTGACCTTGCAAAGTATAGTATTCAAAGGGTAACACCATTAGTTTTTGTTTCAAAATAAAAAAAATAAAATTTTTCTATATTTCTCAAACTAAATAAATCAATAGTTTTTATGTCTCAAGAAAAAAGAGATAATAATTATTTTTACATTGTTGTATATCAATTCACTTAGATTTTAAAAAACTTTTTGGAAATAAAAATAGATCAAACTTAATGACACCTAAGTTTATGTAACAAAGTTATTAAGAATCAAAAGCAAATAAGGATAATAACTTAAAGAACAACTGAATATATCTAGCTTATTCTTTAATCTTTAAGTGATAAAAATGAGACATAAAGAACAAAACACAATATATTCAAAAGTAAAGTATAGAATCTACATATATTTTAGCAGAATCATAAACATAAACAATTTTCATTCATAATTGTAGGTTAATTAACGGGATTAGTAAAAATTACAACTTTCGTTAACAAGATTATCAGAAGCAAGAAAACTTACACTTGGACTTTTTCACCTACCATTGGAACAAAGGGTAAACATTCTAAATCTCCTTGAAGAAAAGTAAGAAAAAAAACAAGGAGACAAACGATCGTAAAATTATTACGATAAGACATTATTATTTCGGGAAATAAATAAAATATATTTCATTCACCTGATATTCCTTGAGTTTTTCGCTAAGACAAGGATATCTTTCGCTAATGTATCTGAAAAACTTCGGTACTCCCATTTTTGTCTGGCTCTCGATAAATACGCGCTAAATATCACACAGTCAGTTAGTTCGTCCGCCAGCTGCTCGCGACACTTCGTTTAAAACTTAATTTAAAAAATAATGTAATAGTAAAGTCGGCGTTCCCGTCGCGGAATCGTTTTGTTATAAAATAAAAGTTCCGCGGCATAACCGCACGATCAGAGAAAACACAAGCTCCTTGGCGCTCACTCTCTTTCTCTCGTTCTCACTCACTCGCGCAACGTAGGTATTGTGAATACTCGCTACTCGCTGCGCACTCGCTTTCATGTATTCGCACTCGCGCTACTCGCCTTTAGGG
>UCOM01001998.1:0-32178 GCA_900474385.1 Ormyrus pomaceus | reverse complement strand
GGGGGGGGGGGGGGGGGGGGACTTTATCTCGATGACAAAGGGGAAAAAATTTGAATGAGAAGCGTCCGCGCGGCTTAGAAGCAGGAAATTACAATATTGAAATTTCGGTGGCTCTGCCACCTCGGGTGGATTGTAAATTGAAATGGAGGGTTCGCTGTCCTCTCTCTCTTTCTCCCTCTCCGCTGCGGCGACGGCGGCGCAAAAAAGATGAATCACCATATTTTTATATCGAAAACTCGCTCGGAGATGCAAATGTGCCCCCGTCTAGACGCGCTTGCGCAATTAACCTAGATCGATTCAGATTCCAGCGGCGCGGTTTTTATTGCACCTGGGGAAGAATTAAAAGAGATTATGATCCGCGCGAGAAGTGAAAGTGGCGGCGGGGTCAATTAACTGCTTTCCGAGGCTGTAATTGTCCGCGGCGCTAATCAACGAACCAATTTTCCGGGAGGAAGGCGATAAACGCGTTTATCGCCGGCGATTCGCGCAAATTGAAGCCGTCGAAAAATCCTATCGAGCGTGCTCCTTCTTTCGTTCCTCTCTCGGCAGGCTAATGAAGCCATGAGAGGAGCGCATTGTAATTTTCGAATAAACCCGAGAGAGCCTCGCGATCGGTGTGTTTGCTCTGGCTGCCGAGCGATGCTAATGATCGGAAAATCGCCGTCGCTTTATTGAAAAGCGTTAAATTACCGCGTCGGGAAAGAGGAGGGAGAGAAAGAGGGAGAGAGAGATAGGAGAAGCGATGTGCGCTCAGACGGACGTAATTACGATTCCAGGAGAGTCAGCCTACAATCTGCAGAGATATAATGTACGGTGTAATGCGCGCCCTGTCAGACGGCAGCTCCGAGAGCTCCGAGGATTATTACCATAGTCGTTAATGGCATCATCCTCCGCCGCTCTCCTTTCGAGTTTGTTTGTGCGTAGTTCCGCGGGGACTTCTTTTTTTTTTTTTTTGTTCCACGCGCTGTCACGGGTATATCCAAACGAGTCCGGCTAATGCAAATCTCGGGTAGAGAGAGAGAGAGATTTCTTACGAGAGGAAGCCTTTTTTCCTGAGCAAATGTCATTGTTGGAAAAAAATGTTGATACGCCGATATATCCGCCGAGTAAAACGTTGAATTTTCGAAAAAAAAAAAAAAGTCTGCGGACACAACACCGGGATTTTCTTGCGAAACGATTAGGGATTAGAAAAATCGTAGAGCAGCATGCTAATTAGGGAAAAACCGAATTCGCAGTCGCGCGGACATTATTTGTTCGTGCGTCGCGGACGCCGAGCGCGTGTAGTTTTCCTGGCCGAGCGCTCGACATCCAATTAAAGAGCAACTTTGCCTAGGCGGAAAATAATCACAGTTACGCGCGAATCGCGAGCGCACAGAACCACGTACACACACAGGCACGGCCGCGCGAGAGGCGCGTGTTAAGTGCGCTCCGCTGAACTTTTAGTCACGGCCACACCCAGGCGCTCTTGCACACGTATAATACACACGCGTACGATGTATAGCTCTGGCGAGCGGAGCGCATATTATCCTTAGCTTGACCCTTGGGCTCCGCGAGACGTAACCCAGATTCGCCGATGCTCCTCTCCCGCCCTTCCACGAGTCGTCTCTCTCTCTCTCTCTCTCTCACTCTTTCTATCTGGCCGGGTCCGGCGCTTTTCGCACACTCCGTTTTCCAAGAATCTTCTCATGATTGTTCGGGCCGGCGTCGGTGCGCCTATCGCGATAAATTGCCGAGTGCTCGGCTCTCCGTGCTATTTAAAATAGTCCCTCACTCGCTCTCGCGCCCCGAGGCCTTTTGCACGAGCGAGAGAGAGAGAGAGAAAGAGAGCCGTTGTGCAACGCGCGCCGTGTACACGCACGCGTATGTACGAAAGATAGATAGAGAGCGAGAGAGAGAGAGACACAATGTAGAGAGCTCGGTATCCTGTTCGCTCGGCTTATTGGGGCAAGGTGGCCAGCCTTGCCACTCTTTGATACGGCCTATCGAGCTCGCGCCTTTTCTTCCTCTCGCGGACATTCCTGCCCGTTTCCGCGAGGAGGGCCTCCCCCCGATTTATTTACGCACCCGCCGAGCTGGAAAAAGTCTCGCGTCGTGCGTGTGTGTGCGCAGGGGACGAGAGCGGGGGAGGCATGCATTATTATTGAAAAGAGCCCATTCAATTTGTCTAATTAACGGCGCGCTCCGTCCATAAACGCCGCGGTTACGATCGGTCTGTCTGCCTTTCACAAATTATCCGCGCGAGCGCCTGAATCGCGAGGAATATACGTATGAAAAACCGCTAATAAACTCGCACGTGCGCTCATCGCTTTCGCGCGCGCGCGTTTTTTTTTTCTCTTTTAATAAATTAGCGGGCTTGCTCAATCGCGCGCGCAGTAATTGCGCATTGTTTAATTGCAGAGGAGAGAGACAGACACGGTAAGGTCAGGGCGACGGCGGGGGATTTATAGGGAAGGCTGACGATAAGAGATAGCCGGCTCGCCGCGCCAACTTTCTTCGCGAGGATGAATCACGACGGTGCGGCCCTGAGTCCGAGGCGAATAATTAGCGATAAATCAAGAGGAGATCGATTGTCGCTGCTGCTGCTGCTGTTGTTGCCGTTGCTGTCGAGCAGCCGATAATGCAAGTATTTAGAAAGCCATTTGTCCGAGGAGAGGCTGAGGTTCGTTCTCTCGCTTATACGTGAGGTCGCTGAATTCTTTCAGGAATCAAACAAACGAAAACGCAACGGAAAAGAAAAAAAAAAGTCGGTATAAAGCGAGGCGCGTTTATCTCGTCAAATGGAAGCGACTGGACGTAAAGAGCGGTAATAAAGCCGGCTTATCGATCTTTAATTCAGCCATTAACATATAAATTCGAGTTTCACCTTCCAATTGATTAGCTCGATAATGGCCGGCCTAATGAAAAAATTATTCGCGCGTTTTTGCCATTATATTCTCGTTGAAGAAAATTGATACGCCGCCCCCTCCGCCGGCGCGGCGTAATTACAGTGATTGCGGTGCCTGGCTTGAAAATTGTACGCTTTTGAGAGGCCTGTATAAACACACACGACAGACTCGCGAATCGATATCGCGCCTTTGAGCAACTCTGCCGTTTCAACAATGCCGGGGAGAGATATAGAGAAAAGGAGAAAGAGATAGAGACCGTACGTACTTTTTCCCCGGGCCCCGCGTGGAAAAGGTCTTAATTTTCCCGCAGGACTATTGGCGCAATATCCCGCGGCCGAGAGGGAGCCGCCGCGCTGCACAATGCGCGCGGATATTAGTATGCTAATGGGAACACACGTATATACATATTCGCGCGGCGGCGGCGGCGGCGCGGATAATAAACGTTATTCGCGAGTTCTTTCCGCGCGGTCAATTTGTATTTTACGAGTCGATACGGGCCGGGCATAAATCTTCATTACTCGCGGCTCTCGCGTTTCTTTTCCGCCGGTGTATTTATAATGCATTTGACGCCGGGCGCGGGAGAGACTTCTCGCGGATTTTTGCGCCGCGCGTGGCTATTGTTGTAAAAGGCCGAGAGATCCGAGCGAAGTGCCGCGCGCGGCGGCCGGCTTACGGCTCTAATCGGGAATGCGTAATTGCCATTATGCGAGTCACTGAAACCGGTCGACTACTTTGGCTTCGACGTGCGCACACGTACGCGCACTCACACGCGCGTGGCTCTCTCTCTCTCTCTCTCTCTCTCACGGGCGCGCGAGCGCATGCACAAGCTAATTTCTTATCTCCGCTTGTCTGCGCTCCGCGAGTGCTTGACTAATTTACGCCCGGATTTCAAGTCCGAGGAGAGAGAGAGAGAGACAGAGGGAGAGAGAGAGACTTTGATTCGCTGATTAATGGATGCTTTTACACTCGGATCGATTGCCTTTTTTACTATCTTGTGTGGATAAATTTTCAACGATGAGAGGGCTTTTAAACGTTTATTGCAATTGCAACGTGCAATTTTTCTGATTGGTTGCTTTGTTACTAATGGTTTATTGTTCAATTTAAAAGTTTTTGCAGTAACTGCCGCGTATCGAAAAGTAGCACCTTTTTTCAGTGCGCTCTAATGTTAGCATTCTTGGCTCTCGCTCAGCCGAGGTTTCTTTCCCACTACTAGAATCAATTGTTACGTCTTGAATCCCAGAAAAAATTCAAGACAAATGGTGTGATTCTAATAACTATACACCAGACTTTCATTAAACAACGTTATTCGCCCCGGTACAGTATACATTTCGCGCGTTTAAAAAGCCCCCTTCCACCCGTGCGGCCAATAAATTAATTGAAAATCCGAAGGAAAACAAATCGCTCGTTCGGAGATGAAGTTCCAGCCGAAGAAAGCAATCCCCGGAGCGCGCTTACGAGCGAGGCAAAGGCAATAAACCAAGCGGAGCGGTGGCGGTAAAAGGCTCTCGGGCCTTTATATCGTGCGAATGAAAATCGCAGCCTGGATATTTTCTCACACAAGAGCGACGGCGGCGGCGGCGGCAACGGCGGCCTCTCGCGCTTGCGCCGGCTCATCGTCCTCCATTTTCGCTCGTGACTAATTAGCGCCGCGGCGAGCGAGGGCGGCTAAATTAATCGATACGCGCGGCGACATCCCAGCCCCCGGAAGGGCGTTTCTGCCCCGCCGCCCCGGCGGCGGCGGCAGCAGCCTTTTTCAGAGGTAAAAAAAAAAAAGGGAACGGAGTAGCCGCCCTTGAGGAATCCGCGAGCGATTAATTAATTAAGCGGGCGTGTATACGTACGTCGGGTCTTTCGCCCGAGTAATTAGATCGGCGCGCGGTAATATAATAAATAAATCTGGCGGAGGCTCCTGAGAAAATCCGGTAATTAAAGCGATTGTGAGAGAGAGAGAGTCTCCTCGGCGCGCGGAAGCGAGGCGCGCTCGAAAATCCAGCGCGCGCCGCCGGGACTAATCGCGGAATTGCCCGACGGCCGGCCAGTCGCGCCGATAAATAACTCCCGGCGGCCATTACCCGCGTCGCGACGCCCGTCGCGTGCGCGTTTACGAGGCGCCATTACGCTCTCTCTCTCTCTCTCTCTCTCTCGCTCTCTCGTTCTCCGTTTCCCTGTTTTTCTCGGAATTTTTTCGTGTAAAATATTGCGAGCCCCGCGGTTCGGAGATGGATATTGAATGCTGATGATAATGGAGTTATTATTATTTTATGTGGATTGCGGAATTTGAATTGAGCGAGTGAAGAGGTGAAGTTCTTCGGTTTGAAAATAGTAACGACTGTTGGCTTGAATAAATTAAAAGACGATAAAATGGGGATTCGACAAATTGCATACACGACTTTTTTTTACAATGTTTTATCAAAGGACTCGTAAAATTTGAAATACCAGAAAGTTCAAACACAATTAGAATAGCATTTAAAGCAAGTTTGCAGGCAGTTGGAAACTTAAATCAGCATTCAAGAGCCCCAGCCCTACTCCCGCGAACGTACCCATTGCAAAGAAAGAAAGTCCGGCAAAAGTCTTACCGGAGAAATGGCAGCTCTCGCGAAAGCTTCCCCTCCGTCTTCGAAAGCCGGGCTGCTGCCTCTCAGTCATGCGCAGAAGCCGCGAGTCCCCGCGGCGCGTGCGCGGCTCCGTATTGACTTTGCTCGTCGGCGAGAGAGAGAGAGAGAGAGAGTGAGAGCTTTCGGCGAAACAACGAAGCGTCGGCGGCGGGTGTCTTACAATTGATTTTCACGCCAGTTTGATTTATTCGCGGCGGCGGCTTCGTTCCTTCTTTTTTCTCCGGGAGTCCTCCAGTAATGGAGGCCTGCCAATCCTCTCTCTCTCACTCTGTCTCTCTCTCGCCTCGGCGGTGATTTACGAACTCGCGGAATCGCCATTTTTCAAGCGGGATTAGGCGGTAATTTATGCGCCTTTGTTTAGCCCCTTCGGCTCCCTCCCCGCCAATCGAATCTAGGCGACAATGCGCGGAGAGAAAGAGAAACTCGATCTACCCCAGCATCCCCCGAAGTTTTCGCCGCGGGATTGGCGAGGGGTGGCTAGATCGCGACCAATGATAGAGCCCGACCAGCTGCTCTCCACCCTAAGCATCCTGGGAAAAAGGATTCCGCCCCTCCCCCCTCTCTCTCTCTCTCTCTCTCTCTCGTTCACCGTCGACTCGTCGATTTTCGCGATAACGTCGGGATTTTCGTGGAAGAGCCAGAGGCAGCAGCTGCCGCCGCCGCCGCCGCCGCCGCTTCTGCCCGCGCGCAATTAGACGAATTTTCACCGTGAGGTCTCAGTCGCCTCGGCTGAGAAAGGATGCGAGCTCAGAGAGAGAGAGAGAGAGAGAGAGGAGAGCGTCTTGTAAACCTGTTCGAGCGAGCCACCGGACCCGGGCCTTTATCGCTTTGAGGCCAGTTACGCGCGTCCGTGTGTGCGTGCGCGTCCGTGTCGGTGGACGAGGAGAGCTCGATCGCCCGCTCCTCGCTTTCTCGTTCTTCGCCTCGTGGGCTTCTTGTTTCTCGCGCCTCCGCTCTCTTCTCTCTCTCCCTCTCTCTCCCTTTCTGTTCTTTATCACCAAAGACAGTCGGTTACAATGTATAATCTCGAACGCGCGTGCCTCGCTGGAATTGCTCATCAGCCGTTTTGTCCGACTACATTTATCGTTCGAGAAATGAGATTTATCCTCCGGATCGAGAAAAGCCGCTGCCGCTGCTGCTGCTTCTTTTTCTTGCTGCTGCCTGGCTGCTGCACGGGGAATAATAAATGCGCTCCTCGCCGGATATTTATACGATCGACAAAAGGAAAATAAAAAAAGGGATTTCACGCCGTAATCCAGTAAAGACGATGTTTATATACACCCTCGAAACAAAAGACAACTTCTTCGGTAACAGGAATCGAAACCTTACTCTCTCTCTCTCTCTCCCAGCCAGGGACTTTCCTCCGTATACCGGCGCGAACCCAAAACGAAGCAAGCGAAGGATCGCCTACCTCGCGAAGAAGCGAGCGAGACCCAAGAGTCGCATTCCGTTCACACTCCTTGCACACATCCTCCGCCACTATTTCAATACTCCGCGGCGAGTGCCGCTGCTCCCCGCGCCTCCCTCCCCCGGCTGCGAGGAGCGCGAGCGAAAGGAGCTGCTGCCGCTGCCGCTGCTCGCGCGAGCGGCCCTGACACATCTTCGCGTCCCCCCGCGATAGAGAAAAGCCCGCTTGTACGGGGACCGAAAAACCTCCGGCGTTGCATCGGCGACGGCGGCGGCTCTCCCTCCTCGCTCGGGCAGGAGAAGCAGCGCCGTAATTTATTAAGACACGTAGCCGCGGCGTACGTGTCCTGAAATATTCACCGCCATCGGCAGCCCGAGCGGAGAGTCGAGAGGAAAGCCGAGAGGGAGCCGGAAAAGCCGACGACGTTGCCGAGCAGGTGCGAGAGCAGCCCGATTCCCTCTTCTCCGGAAAATTCTCGACGCGAGCTTTGCGCTCTTAACTCACGAAAAAGACGGATGAAAACAAGGTCAAGCCTCCCCCGAGCATCTGCTAAAAGCTCGTCGCCTCGAGCACGCGGACGGGCGCAGCGCACAATGGGCCTCGCACACCCAAGCCCTTCCCTCGAAAATTTGGCCATGCGTGAAAAGCAGCGAGAATAGATTCCTCGGAAGATGCGATCTCCTCGGGTGTGTAGCCGTCCTCTCCCGGCCCGCGGAGTGCTCTCTCTCTCTCTCTCTCTCTCGCGAGTTCGCGCTCGGGGTTATCTCGCGCTCGGCATCTTCGCCCGGAAAATGAATAGTTGCCCCGCGCGCGCGCGCTCATACGGGGGCTACCTGCGAGCGTTGCATTGTCTGCGAGGCATTGTCCGAGGCGCTAAAGGCTTCATATACATGCCAGCGGGCTGAGAAAGAGCCCGGGAGAGGGCCGCGCGGAAGCTTTATGGATCGTACGTGTCGCCGGCGTAAATCTTCGCGGAACTACCGTCTCGTGTGTGAATTTCTCCCCGGGAATTATTTGGACGCCCCCTTCCGTTTAGCATCGGGATTGTTTAACGAAAACGGTGCGTTTAAAAATCGAGCTCTAAAAGGGCACAAATCACGCTCGCGAAAGGAGAAAATATGAACTGGCCTCGCGAGTCCATAAGTCGCCGAGGCGTCTCTAAGCAAAACGAGCTCTCCCCGAGAGGCATATCGACGTACTCTCGATATATCCCCCCGCCGCCCGTCGGAGCATCTTTCGCTCGCTCGCCGCGCGCGCGCGCGCGAGCATACGCACGCACACGCGGCTCGGGCGTGTACGACGTCTGAATTATGTACCAGATGCAAATCCCCGCGAGGCGCATTGTCCGGTGCCGCGCTCCATCCGTCTTTCGGCTTCCTTGAAAATTCTCCTCGTGAAATCGGGATTTGCATCGTTCACACTTTCAATGCGACGTCGGGGGCCAGAAGGCAGAGCCGATATCCACGCTCTTCTCGTACCTACGTTTCGCAATTAATCGCCGCGAGGGTTATTTCCAGGGTTTTTTTTTAATTCGAAGGAGAAGGAGGCTGTGGTTTCGTTCGGAAATTGAGAATTCGATTTTTATACGACGAAAAATCGTAAATAAAACATATTGGCTCTCCTTTCGGAAGGCCGCGGAGAGCTTTCGGATTTCTTCCTCCGGCTCCCGAAATAAGTTCCCGGAGAAAAATCGTAGCTGTCACTCCCGCGTCCACCTAACATCGACGCGCGCGCGCTAAATTATTCCATTACAGCGACGTATTACAATAAATCTAAATACATGTATATCCATTAAGTAAATCCTACTCTCGTTCCTCCCGAGAATAATAACAACAACAGCAACCGGATGCTCAACAGCAGCAGCGGCGTCGGCGGCGTCGGTGGCAGCAGCTTCGTTAGCATAATTGAATAACAGACGAATCGGCATTAGCATAATACGCACCTCCGAGACGATATCTCGCGACAGAGCCGAAAGAAGCAGCGGGGCGGAGCTGCCGATCATCTCTCAGAGAGAAGCGCGAGCGCGCGAAAGGCCAATTAGACCGGGGAGCCCCGAAAATATATAAATCGCGACTCTCGCTTAACCTATTAACTTGTAAATTGCTTCCGACTGCAGCGGCCCGCTCGGGAGCGCATAAATTTGCGAGCTAAAGCCTGCTCCTTAGTCATCTCCCGGGCTCTCGGGAGTCAGTGCATAAATAAAGGAGCGATCTGGAATTACGAAACCGAGGCGTGAAATACTCGCGCAATAATTAATACTCCCTCCTTCCCCCACGTCGCCGCTCTCACTCTCCCTCCCTCTCTCGAAATGTAAATAAATTCGAGGGCTACCGATCGACAATCGTTTCTCGAGGCAGGAATGCGGGCTGCCGGAGGAATGAGTTGTCTAACGAAGGCAGCGTCCCGCTATAGTTGTAAGATCGATTTGTCAGGAGGAAAAAAGGAGAGGAGAGAGAGAGATAGAATGTCAGTCAACGGGCCGTGCTCTGATAAATAACACAAAAGTATCTGGAACGCGATATTAATCGTACGCACGAGCCGAGAGACAGAGAAAGAGAAAGAGACACAATCGTTCTCTCTCTCTCTCTCCGAAACCGTTAGAGCTAAAAAGGAGGAAAGTTCTCGGCGCCGATCGATCATCCCGAGAAACAATCGGCCGTCCCCGAAGGCGAGAACTCCTCCGAGTCCTTACCGAAAGGCGACCTTCACTTATGCAACGAGTCAATTAACGGACGCGATTTACCGTACAGAGAAAAGAGAACCGTCTGAAACGGCGCGAAGCGGCACTGAAACTCCGCGCCATTGGTCGTCCTGCGGGAGCAAACACACGCAAGGAAGGTGTCCACCCCGTGGCGTGTCGGCCAAAAAAAGAAAAAAAAAGGGGGGGCCTCGCGCCCGAGCAAACAAAAATTTCCCAGCTGTTCTCCGCTGTGTGCCTCTCTCTATCTGCGCGAGCGATCGAACATGGCGGCCCTCAACCCTTCCGCGCGCACAATGGCTCCCTCGTACGCGCCGGGGCTAGACGAGGAGGCCCCGGGATTTTTTTTTTTTTTCTTCGGGGGTAAAAATGAATTTCGCTCCCATTAGCGGCTCGAGTTTGAGTGGAGGCTCGATTATCCTCGGCCAACGGTCAGATCGTATCTACGCGCTGCTCCGCTTTTTCGTTTCTCTCTTTTTTATTGGAGAACGCATCTGCGAAGGAGAGACGCTGCGGCGCATTGTGCGAAAGACATATGTCACCCGCACGGAGCCCGCTACCAAATATTTTGACGAGCTGCCCCCCCAGCCGTCGGTGTGCTTGGCTTCCTTCTCTTTTTTTCGGACGTTAACGAGGAAAGCGCAGCGATGAATTGCGCTTTTGTGGAGGGGGGAGCTATTGTTTCGCGCGATGAGAGATCCGAGCACAAACGAAAAAGGCCGAGGGAGAGGTAAATAATGAAATTCTCGAAGCGGCGGAGAGGGATACGCGTTCACGTAAGCGGCTTCGGGTATATCGACCAATCCGCGTTGCACCGCGCGACGGCCGCCCGGTGCATTCGAAATGCCCCGGCCTCTCCATATATCGATTAATCAGTCGAGCTCTCCTGCATTGTGTTTCCTATATCCCATCGCGGAAAGAAATTTTCACCCCCCTTCCCGCCGGTCGCTTCCGCGTTTTCATCGAGTAACATAACGCGCGAAGATTTCTTTTTCCATGATTTTTTTATTCAGAGAGAATTCTACATAGGCACTTTCTGCGTAAAAATGCACGTACCACATATCCTTTCGTGTATTCCATTGAAAAACGTACGAGAAAATTTGGTTGAGAGTAACAACAAGTAAAGTTAATGGCAGAGTACTCACCAGTCGTCGCTTCGGCTTGATCAGCGGTCTGTTCTGTCCGTTCATCTTGTAGTAGAGGCCGCAGGCGTTGCAGAGGTAGTGTCCGGTTCCGTCCCGTCGCCAGAGCGGCGTCGACGTCGCGCCGCAATTGACGCACTCGCGGCCCTCTGTACGGTTGCGGGGAATAATAAAAGCTCGTTAGTTTCGGAAGCACTCCGGCTTACGGATAAGGATCGACGCCTCGGAGGAAAGTGAAAGACGTCGCTTGTTTCTCTATTTTTTTTTTTTTTTTTTTTTTGTCGCGCTTGTATATATACTTTGCTCGTATATCGATCGGAGATGATTATCTTTCAGTTTTCTTCGAGGCGCGATTCGCTGCGCAAAAGTTCGATTTTCCCTTTGGGAAAGCCGACATTTTGCGGGCTTAATGCATGTAAAAGCATGTGATAGCGTTATTTTGCGACGATGATCGAGTATTCGCGAGAGGCTACCGGTCGAGCGAGCATTGTTATTCAAGAGCTAACGGTGAAAAGAGACTGCACTACAATGAGTTGGCTTTTGTGACGTATGCCGATGGACGGCTCGGATAGCGTGATTTTACGATGTCTTTTTTTTTTTTAACCGTTTTTGTGAAGAAAACTATGAAAACACTTGTAAATTCTATTTCTCTCGTATCGCCGTGCAAGATCTGCGGGAACGAATGGAAAATACTCGATCATCACGTAAGATATCGGCGAACAGAGTGTCCTGCCACCAACCACCAGTGAGTTAGTTATATTAGCATGCAGAGCAGACAAACCACCAAGCGATTACCAGAGCAAAAGCAGAATATATTCTCGTATTTAAACGGCAGCATTATACAAAATAGTCATCGCGTTTCATGTATACGCACAGATATAACCCAATCCCCGTGGCTTGCGGGGGGGAGGGGTTGCTCTTATCGAAGGGAGGCGAAAGAATCTGGACGGCGAGGAGGAAGGAAAAGGTCGTGAGAGGGGGGGGCGAAATTACGAAGTTTATATCCCTTGCGCTGGTCCACACACACTCGATTGCTGCGGGCCGTAGATTAGGAAGGATTTGCGGCTCCCCGCGGAATCGTTACAATATCTTGATCTTGCAATCCCCTGTAGCTGCTCTCTCTCTCTCTTTCTCTCTCTACGTCTCTTCGCCGCTGCCACTTCCGATATTCTCTCATTGCGCAGTGCGTCTATTGAATTATCGTCCTGGACATCTCTCGTGCACACCTAATCGAATTACTCGTTCGATCTCAGCCTGTTATTTCGCTAGTTATATCGCTGCGGATACGGCAGCGCATGGCTTAACCTAGAAATTACAGGCGGTAATTGTTGAACCGCACGTATATGGACATATACAAAGACTCGTTGCTCTTTACCGCGGCTGCTGCCCGGGGAACGTTTCTCAACGGCGACGACGACGACGACCGTTCGAGTCACTTTTGATTTCTCGCGCTCGCCGACGTGGCGCAAGAAAATATTTAATTAGCCGCGCGCGAACTTGAGCCATTGTTGCACCGAGTTGCGAGGGACGGATTTTCGCGGAAACGGACCGTTGCGACAGAGAGACGCGAGCCGGGGGGAAACTCGGTCGTCGGTGAAGGGCTGCGGCGTCCGAATTTCGAAAAGTCTCGTTCCATTGTTCGATTTTCGAACTTTATAAGCGGCCTCGTTTTGCGGTTGTTGAAAAGCGATACGCGTTGTTATTACAAAAAAAAAAGTCGATTTCGAATCTTTCGAAGGCTGAAAAAACGAATGATTTTGGCGCTTGGCAGTGGTGAAAAAATAGTATTATGTTGTACCAAAAAAATGTAGCCACACCACATTGAAAAAAGTTGAGTAAAAAAAAGAGAGGTAAACTAAAAAAAGTCAGTGAGGCAAAATACAAAAATCGTGATGTCCTCTCTTACACAGACAACAGAGCTGCGTGGGCTCGATATGCGTTTGTAGTAAAAAAATCGGGCGAAAAACGAGATTGTCAAACTTGTGAGTTAATATCATAATACGTTCAGGTGTCGTTGAATAAACAGACGAATAAATACTGTAAGCTTTGGACGACCGCCACCGAAAGCTCGGGTTAGGATTAAAATAAAGGTAAGTAATAAATGAACTTTAACTAAAAGAAAATGTTAGAAACCCAAAGCACCAAAGACGTGTGAGTAACTAGAAATGAATAAATGTAAATCATACGAATAAATTGGTAATTCACTGCAATACTCGAAGTTTGTACAACCATTTTTTCTAAAACTGACAGTGCTCGAATAGTGTTGAATACAGCGTCGAGTATCACGAGCGAATTAACAAAAAAAATTACAAGTTAATGTGTGGAAAAACGGAAAAATAACCTTAACCAAAAGAAAATGAACCAAAGCAAAGCATAAAGTTATAACGAAATAAAAATAAAGAAGGACGTGGTAGCAGTGTAACGGCAGGGGCCGCTTACCGGCGGACGTCCTCGACTTGTTCCTGGGCTTTTGTTGCTGCTGCTGTTGGTGCTGCGAATTCGGCGAGTTGGGCGTGTTCTGGTTGATGTGCGAGCCTAACAATTTGGAATCGGTGGATGCGAGTCCTGGGACAACGGCACTCGCGGCGGCAGCCGCTGCGGTGACGGCCGCATGGTGATTGGCCGCCGAGAAGAGCGACGCGGGTCCGTTGTGGGGATGGTTGTGGGAATGGTGGTTGGGATACTGTTGCAGGTGCTGGTACATATTGTAGGCCGCGGCGGGATCGTACTGGGAACTGTGGTGGGGATTGGCGCTGGGATAGCCAGACTCCCTGCACGGCGAATTCGACTGCTGACTGCTCTGGTAATCCTGCTGCTGCTGTTGCTGCTGCTGCTGCTGCTGCTGCTGCTGACTCTGCTGCTGGTTGTTGGCCGACGTCGTGACGCTACCTTCGCGCTGCTTCACTTGGCCGGCCTGGGACTGGTTGGCACCGGCGTTGTGCTGGTGGGGCGGCGAGGGGGCTCCGTGCTGGTGGCCGAGCATCACCGAGGGCTTGACGTCGCAGCTGGCCCCAGTGGCGCCGAGGGCGTCCTGGTGGTGCATGAAGGCGCCCATGACCGCCGCGTGGGCCACCGCCGCCTGGTAGTCGCTGCCGCCGGCGCCGAGGCCGCCGAGGCCGTTGTTGTTCTGCTGGCTGCTGTTGTTGTTGGCCCCGTTGCCGTTGTTGCTGCTGCCGGAGGTCGTGTTGGCGGTGATGTTGTCGGGCGTCGCGTCCTTAGGCGGTGTCGGCGGGAAGGGGAACGGGTGGCCGCCGCCGTGATTCGCCAGGCTGGCGGGCGTGTTGCCCGGCGCTATACTCGAGCCCAGCGGGCTCTGGGGCTTCTCCTCGGAGGAGCCGTTCGTCGATGCCGACGTCGTGGGGAAGCCCCACGGGTGGAGGGACGGCGCGAAGTGGGGCCGACAGACTTGGCTCATCGGTCCGCCTGGCATTCCGCTGCCCGACATCCTGGCTGAAATTGCAAAAAAACAATGGCGTTAGATAGTTCCGTGCAATCGTCTTATCTCAAGTTTTACTTGGGGAGTTTACAGGCTTTTAATTGCTTTAGCAGCGAGAGAACACTCCATCGATTAAACAGGAGAAGGATAAAACTGGAAATACGGCGCGTAGTATCGATCAGCGAACAAAGTCTTCGGAGACTCGAAGGCTTTTCCATCACACACACACACTGTTGCCGGGCGCCGCGGCGTTGATTAAGCGATGAGTATTCGGCGTATTATGCGGACTTAATAATGATATTAGCATATACACACGCCGGAGTCCACACGACTCTCTCTCTCTCTCTCTCGATCGATACGTCGAGCGGAGCAGGCAGAGTCGTTCTCACGAATTCAGCCTGTACGTGGCGTGCCCGCGCCGCCGGCGAATTATTCCACTCGATTTTCGTTCGACAATAACAGCGAGAGCGTCAACTCTAATTTTCTAAATTGCCGGCCGGAGATATTTCGTGAAGAAACGCGCCTCGCGCGCGCGGATATATCCGTATCGATCGAGAGCGGAGTGTGTAGGCGAGAAGCCGTCAAGCGCGGACACGCGAACGCGTCAAAAATAATGGCGCGTAAAAATCTATACGCGGGAATAAAGCTATTTATTTTGTCGGCGCGTTTATTTTTTTTATTCTGTTCCTTCCACCGAAAGGGCCGCGAGGAGGAGGCAGGAAGCCGAGGCTCCGTGTTTTACGGCGCGACTGCCGTGCGAACTCGAGCGCCATTTCGAAATGGCGCGCGACTCTCCGGGCGAAAATTTACGAGTAAGAGGAGGCGGAGGAGCTCTCCTCTCTTTCGCCGACGTGAAAAGGAGAGAAGAGAAAAGAGAGACGGCGTAGGAAAAAAATTGCCGCGCTCAGGCAGTTCGAGAGCCTCGGAGCTGTAAAAAGTTTCGCGCCGCTGCCGAGTCGCGCTGATACTTATCGAGCTTTCCTCCCGGCTCTTTTTTCGGCTTTTCGCGCGTCTTTGATTCCAGCCGGCGAATTTACACTTCCACGGAGAGAGAGCCCGGCTGCTTTTTCCTCTTTCTTTTTTTTTTTAATTGAAAAGCGGAGATGGAATCTCTATCACGCGCCGCCGAGTAAAACTGATTCGATGAGTATCGAAAATATTCCATTAGAAGCCGCCGCTGTCGCTACACGAGCGTTCGTTTTTCCTTTCCAAAAAGTGTTCTCTCTCTCTCTCTCTCTCTCCCGTCCCCGACGAAGAGGAGGGAAAAATCACGGGGGCGCGCAGCCGGGGGAGAAGCCGGGCGGGGCATGAATATGTATGAAAAATGCAGATAGTCGCGGTTATATCACGAGGCGCTCGATGCCACTCCGCGATAAACGCGCATCTCCGCGCGCGTTTTTATCCCTTTTTATCAGCGCCCCGTTTGACCCGGATGAAGGTACCTCCCCCCCTCGGAACGCGAGACTACCGATAAACAGGATGAAAATCCAGCTCTCTCTCTCTCTCGGAGAGGAGAGGTAGGAACGCTCGTAACGACGAGGAGCGCACCTGCGTCTACGCGGAATTACCCGCGATTATCGTTCCTCCTCCCTTCGCTCTCTCCGCGAGTCTCGGCCCGCGAGAGAATATATGCTAATCGATCGATCGCGCGACCTCCTGCGCTCCTTTGCTCGCCGCGCGACGGCGGCCATTTTTCACCCGGCGAACGCCACCTGAATTCTTCCCCGCGCGCTTTTTTCTCCTCTCTCGCCGGGACGCCGGGGGGGATTTCGCTGGAGATATTTCGAAAATTTTCGAAACCTCGACGTTTTTTCAAGAGAAGAGCTTGGAAAGCGGCCGGAGCGAGTCGAATTTTAGCCGCGGACTCTAATTGGCGAGCGACTCGACTCCCGAGGTACGAATATTTACACGTCACGAACCGCGAGCGCGGCTCGGTAATTGACATCGAGCGGCATAACGAAATGACATTCCTCAAAACGGGTCTCCCCGCCCCGCGAGCGTCAACCTCCTCCGAAAAGCGCTGCCGTCAGTTATCCAAACGAATAATAAAGGGCAGCTCCTCCCGCTAATAACCGGGCATTAACGAATTCCCGGGGGCAAGAATAACAACATCCAGAAGACTCGGGGGTTCGGCGCGCGGCGGCGGCGGCGGCGGCGGAGGGCCCCCGACAGCTGGGCGCGCAAATTAACGAGGGAGAGGAAACGCCGGCCGAGAAAGAGAGAGAGAGAGAGAGAGAGGAGGACGCGTGCGTGGATATGCTTTACGAGGTCGCGGCTCGCGGAATGTCAATGAACGAGCGAGCGCCGAGAGCGGCATAGCAATGGATTTTTCGAGGCCCCCGCGCGCGCAAGCGGCAGAGAGGAGCGAGGAAGAGGAACGTGCAGTGCGTCGTCCACGTGGCAGGCCGCGCTGAGCTCGGACCGCACGTGGCCGGGCTAAGTTCGACCGTCGATTTATCGCCCGCGGAGGGAGATTTATATAGGAAGCCGATTGAGGGTTCTTCTGTGCTGGGTGTGAATAATCACTGACGGAGCGTCTTTGAGAATTGAAATGAAAGCCGAGTAATTTTTAAGAAATTCAAAGGAACGTTTGTCTTTTCACTCGCTTGAATTTAGTCGGAGAGCTTTTCGCCGCTTTCACTTGACTCTGCCGGTAAATTCTTGTGTTTACATCAGTACCTGCGCGCAGCTCGAAAGCTCTCGACTCGGACAAAGGCTAAAACAGCGCATTAAAAGCCAAAGGACAGAAGTACCCTTCTAGCAAAATTGCAGGCCGGCGTTTTCATTCCGCCAGAGTCAAGTTAAGGCAGGTCCTCGGTAGCCCAATGGAACCTGCGAGATGCAGCCCGGCGATAAACTCGGCGCCATAAGCATAATCAGAATATCGATCCGCGCGCGACACCTTTGAAGCCGGCACTGCTCTCGAGTCGCTCTCCAAGTAATTAACGGCCAGTGGAAGGCTCTTTGCTTTTGTGCGGAGGCGCGAGAGCACCTATACGGGATCCAAAGCGCGAAAGGATTCAAAGGCGTCAAAGCCCACCGGGCAGATCGCATCAGCCTTTGAGCCGGAGCTTCAATCTCGCAAATTGAATGCGACGCCAAGGCGAATGGACTCGACGGATTAATGGAGCCTATTTTTTTTTTTCCGGCGGCAGCGAGCGAGTATTTAAATTGAGAGCAGAGGCGCGCTCTCGCACCTGTTTGCAAGAGTCTGTCTCTCTCTCTCTCATTTCCCGGGAGTGCCGAGGCAGAATTTCAGAGGATCTTTCCAGCTCTTTAAATCACCGGAATAATTTCAAAGGCCGCCTCGCCGCCCGAAAGTGAATTCTCGAATGTTTGCCCAACTTTTTTCTCTCCCCTCCCCGACAGGCGACTGCTGCTCGTCTTTAAAAAGAGACGCCCCCCTCATCCTCGATAATAGCATACAATTTGGCGGCGAGTGGCCGCGTGCCCGGAATATTACCCCGCAGCCTCCCGTCCCTCATAAAGTCATCAAAGGCTCGCAGGCTCCGAATCGCCGAGCGCGAGAAAAGAGAGGAAGCTCCTCCGGTAGCTCGCCGTCGATCGGGAAACGGCTTGCTCGCCGATAGCGGCGGAGGAAGAGCCCGATAAGCGGAAAGCGTATACGTATACATATATATATCCCGTGGAAGACGCTCGCCGCGAGAGGAGAGGAGAGGAGCTCGTCTCTTGGCTCCGCCTTCGGCTCGCGTCTACATTTGCAAGATGGCGTCGCTCGGCTCTCTCTCTCTCTCTCTCTCTCGCGCGCGCACACACACACGCATACACACACACAGACACAGACACACACGCGCGCGCCTCGGTGGAAAGAAGGTCAATCGTGTGCGCGAAGACGCCAAGGAGGAGAGGGACAAAAGGTCAGGAGAGGAGCAGCGGCGCATAAAACAGCAGGCAGCCTGCCTCCCTCCTGCAATTACGTATGCACCTCTCTCTCTCTCTCTCTCTTTCTCTCTCGCTCGCTCCCCGGAGGAGAGCCTACGTACAGCTTCGCGGTTGGCTGCGCTTCCTTCCTGTCTGCAACCACGGCTGCCAACCCGTACCTACCTACGCGGGTGCGTGAGTGTTTGTGTGTGTGTGTGTGTGTCGGTGCCGCCGCTGCCTTATCGATTATTTCGAAAGGCCCGTTCTTTTTTGCGGCGCTGGCTTCATTTCGGCGAAAATTCTGCTTCCGAGGCTCTCGGAGCCGACGAAGACGCGCCGGGGAAAAGAGGAAGCGGTATTTACGCAGAGGGAACGAGAGAGAGAGAGAGAGAGAAAAAAAAGAAAGGGCCGAGAGCGCAAGTATCCGCCGTCGGAGAGCGACGCAGCAACGCGTGCGGGAAGCGATTTTTCAGAAATTTGTATTCCCTGATTGTTCACAGCTGCGCTCATTTGCCTTTAAAATAAACAATCCTCTCTCTCTCTCCCTCTCTCTCGGAGCGACGAGCGATTGCGTGGAAATTATTCATTTATTCACTTGCACTCGCGCGCGCCCGACGTACTCGGCGACTAAATTATTCCTGCGTTTTTTCGCGGTAGACAAACAATTTTCCCCGAGAGCGTTTTCCGCGCGCGAAGAAAGCAAAAAAAAAAAGAGAGGATAAGTGCCCGGACCAAGAGTCCTCCGGCCGGCGGAGAATCAGGCGTATCGGCTTGCCCGCAGCTCTCTCTGCGAGCCGCGTATCGAATTTCCGTCCCCGGGGGTTGTGCTTTCTTCGTCTTCCTTTTTTTTTTTACGAGCGCCTCGCTCAGCCGCGTTTCGGCGACTGCACGAGCCAGCGGCCGTCGCTTCCGTGCGGCCCGAGCGATGCACTTTCACGCGCAGAAGAATTACAGGCGCTCCGGGATCGAGAGAAACGAGCTGCGCCGGGCGCACGGTTGCGCTGCTTATGATACGGCCAGATTGGAAGGAGATAAAGTCGAGAGACTGTTTTTGTGGTAGGAAACTTTGCTCGTTTGGATTTCTTAAAGAAAGCTGTATGCTTTGATTCGTTTTCGATTATTGAGTTGAGTATTTATTATCTTTCAATCCCGTGTATGACCGCAGCACTTAGTATCAGCCAGATTGATTGATCAAGATATTTTATTAAATTTTATCTTGCCATTAGCGTCGTTTGACTATCAGAACCTTCTATTGAATTTCAAATATCTCTCTAATCTACGCCGAGTCGTACTTTAGTCACACAAATAATAATAGACAGTCCAATCGCGGTTCACAACACTCCGCCGGCGACAAACGCGAAAAACCTCGAAAAAGCGCGAAGCGCGCCGCAGACTCTCTCGCGCCTCTTGGCCAAAACTCCCAAGGACTCTCTTTCACCCGCGCTGAGGTATTCCGTTCACGCTCCTCCCGCGGAGAGGCGAGCCGATAAACAATGAATTTTGACCGCGCCGTCGACATACGTATGCAGGCCCGTCCCCCGGCCGACGTGTGTAATGAAAAACTCCTCGGGTGAGGGCGGGCGTGAAATTTCGGGATTTATCGGCGGGGCTACGACTAGACTCGTCGATGACGACGACGACGACGACGACGAGCGCGGGAGAGCCTTCTTTCGCTTTCTACGCGACTCTCTTCCTCCTGCGCGCTTAATTTATCGCTTCCTCGGAAATCGTCGTGTGGGCGACGTCGTCGCGCGCTTTTGTTTCCGAATGGGGAGATTTCAGGTGTTTTCGAGATTTATCGAGTTCGCCCGCGAGCCGTGAGGGGAATTAATCGCGGCTCTTCCGAAGCGGGGAGAGAGACCGACCGCGGTTTTGGAAACTTGTGGGGAAATGAAACAGACTTTGGTTAAGATTTAAACACTATTTAGTCTGTCGCACAACGCATCGCTCAAGTATCGGAGATAAGGTTCGTTATCGAAGCGTGACTTGGTCAATATTCCTGTACTATTCGCCCAAGGAGATTGCTGAAATTGTCCCCGTTCTCGCGTTCGAATGCGACGGCAGCAGTTTGCTCGAAAATAAAGGGATTTGTTCACTTTTTCCAACCGGATAAAGCGAAAAAAGAGTAAAAAAAAGAAAAAGCAAATAAACGACTTTGCAGCAAGGAAATGAAGTAGCAGCGAAAAAGGTAGACCGTTTGAAAAAAAATCCTCTTCCCCGGGTGCAACGCTCTAAAATCTCTTTGAACCTCTGCTCAAAGACTCAATTACCTTAGCCCGTCGTCGAAATAATCGCGAGCTGCCTCCCCGGAGGCAGCTCCCGGAGTGTACATCCCCATTCATCCTTTTGAGGCAAAAAAAAAAAAAAAAAAACAAAAAAGAAAAAAAAAGTGTCGCTTCCTCCCCTCGGAGCGAGAGAGTGATACTTACTGTGCGCGGCGTAGTGCGCGGCGGGGTGATGAGTCGGCGCCGGGTGGGAGTAGTAACTCCTGTACTCGGCGGCGGTGTTGCTGCCGGCGGCGCCGTTGGCGGCGGGGTTGTTGCCGGTCGTCGAGGCCCCGCCCGCGGAGGGCTCGAGGCTCCTCGGCGGCTCGTACCAGCGCGCCGCGCTCGATTCGCTGCTCATGTCCATCACGTAGTCGAGAATTTTCGTGGCCGTCTGCCGGGTGCTCGCACCGAAGCGCGTCGCACTCGTACTCGGGGTGGGGGGAGGGGGAGAGAGGGCCAAGTGCGGCAGAGACTGCTAAGACTGCTGGCGGAGGGAGCCGAGCTCCCCTGGACGAGAGGCTGACGATGTGGCGGCGCACGGATCTTAGCACGAGCTCCGCATCTGGGAGTGACTCACGCCTCTGCTTTCCTGAAAAGAGAAAATTCAGCGGGGTTAGGGAACGGAAAGTTTTCGGACGATGGGCGCGCGCGCGTCGCCGCTGATGGAACGTTACGTAACTCGGCCTTCCCTTTCTCGAGGCCGTATTTTCCGCGAGACGCCAGTAGCTAATTTAATCGGGCGCTCTCGCCTTTTGTTTTCTTTACGCGGTCAAAATCGGCTTACGTGAAATTAAGAGCTCCGCCGGGGATGTAGATCGGTTACTCGGTGGCAAGGGATGAGAGACTGGATCGAGTATCGGATAGCCTCGGCTTATTCTCTCTCCTCCGGTTCGCACTAATTTTTACTATAAAGCGCGGCTCGCTAATCTGTCGAGGCGATCGTTTTATAAAAAGTGAGTCGCGAGATAATGGAAAAGGTGCGAATCTTTATGGAAGACTTACCCAGAGATCCGATTGATCTACAAAAGCGAACACGAGAACGGACGAAGCTTTGATCCCGATCGATTGCGTGCTGATTCTAGCCTCAATACGGAGACACTGAGGCCTCGCCAACAAACTCCAAATAATTTATCAAAAAAAATGATCGATAATCAAGGTCAGCGTGACGTAACCCCCCGAAAACTCGCCGAGGAGCGCTCGCGTATCTGCCCGCTCGGCGCGCGAGCGACGCGCTTTTCGCCTCTTGCGAAAGGCAACAAAAAAAAAAAAAGAAGAAGAAGGCGACGGCCGCGGAAATCAGCGCGAAAAATATATTTATTAAACTATCGTTCGCCGCGCGTAACGCTTCTCTCCCTCTCTCCCCCCCGCGGTATTTATGACCGCGCGGCAGTAAAAACGTTGATTTACGAGCGCCCCGACAGCCGAAGGCTTTTACTGCGCGCTGAAAAGTCGGCGCAAAAAGCCGGGCGTTTACTCGAAAAACTCTGCCGAGTTTTCGCGCGCGGCAGAGTCCCCCCGCCTCGTCGCCGCTCTACGCGTTATTGCAAATAAATTAGCCTCGCGGTTATTTCTGCTCTGGGTTTTTTTTTTTTTTTTTTCTTCTTTCTTTTCCCTTCTTAGGAGAGCAGCACCGCGACACCTTATTCGGCAAATAAAGCACTCGAGAAACAATAGGCGATAAGATATAAGGAGGCGAGTGTGTACGTGAGCGCCAAATCGATAAGATTAAGGAATGTGCCGGTCCGATTAAAAATTAATTAAAAGGAGAACGAAGCCGAGTGCGAGGCGTCGGCGGCGGCGCAACGACGCACATACAATATACATTTCGCGCACTGATTTCTTGCCGCTGCTCGCCGATAATCATGAATTTATTGCCAATAAACAAAAGCAGCGCCGGTCCGGGGAAAATAAATACCGAGTGTCTCGGCTTATCTCCCGAGAAGTCGGAGCGATTTTCGAGGCGATAAGCGCGTTCATGGGCGACGCCACGAAACTGACTAATCGATCAAATCCATTATCGCGACGGAGAAATCCAAGTCGAGTGTGAATCCCGAATCTAAAAGTCACCGCGCGCGCCTCGATAAGAATCGCCGATATTTTCCTACACACCGAGAGAGCCGGAGAAAAACTATATACGCCACAATCGGCGCGGTTTCGCGCGAATTCTAGAAGCGAAGGATGTTTGTTTATCGGCTCACCGAGGTAACTGTAAGTTTCTGCTGTGCCTCGATTCTCTCTCTCTCGTTATCGAAAAGCAAAGCTTGCGACGTCGCGCCTATCCGGCGTTAATATCTTATCGGTACGAGGGATATTCGGCCGCGGGAACCGAAGAAGCGGCGACGACGACGACTCGCCGGCGGGTCTCAAAGTTCACGATTATTTTTAAGCGCGCTGCGCAATTGATTTCGGTAGCCGCTCTGCACTCGACGCGCGATACAAGAGCCAAACTATACGCTTATCATCTGAAGATTCGTCCAGCGACAAAGATCGATCTTGCCCTCCCCAAAAAGTTATGTATCTCGCGGCCGGTCGAAGATGCACTCGAAGATTGTCCCCCGTAGGAGTCGAGCGTGGAAAACTAAATTTAACCCGGTGAGATTAAGCGATTCGTTTTTATCGTCCTCTCTCTCTCTCTCTCTCCTCCTCTCCGAAAATCGCCATAATTCACGAGCGCCTCGCGCATAAACATTCCGGCTCGGGGGCAATAAAGTGCCCGCGCGCGCGCGCGCGCTCTCGAGAAACGACTCTCTCGCGGAATCCTCTCCGCGCCGACAATTAGCGAGAAATTCACGACTTGCCAGGCTCGCTCGCTCGGCGAATGAAGAAATTAGAGTCCCATAAAATTGGGACGCGCAATTAATTCGAGCGCGAGCTCGCGCGCGTGCGCTCTAAACAAAGCGCGCGCGGGGCGCTCGTGAAAGTGGCCCACGCTCTCCTCGTCGGTCGTGTATTTCGATTCTCTTGCGCCGAGAGCCGCAAGTGCAAGCGAGCGCCTGTAACGTCGGCCGCGGGGCCCCGAATCGACGGCCGCCGCCGCCGCCGCCGCCCGCGGCGTCGAATGTTTTGACTTTTCGGAGAACGGCAGAGGAGGATCGCTCGCGTAAAAATTGACGCGGCCGCGTGAATGGAGGAATGACGAGGGACGCACAATGGGCTCGTTGGCCCGTGACGCGTTCACGGCTCCGGCGCGCATAGACGGACTCGCTTTTTGAGGTTAGGTAACGCGATCACGCCTGGCTTAACCTCGAAAAGCCACGGGCCCCGTATCTCTCGCCTCCTCCTTTTTTTGCGCGCGCGCGCGCGCGATCGGAAATGCGTGAATGCGCTTTTGATCGCGGACGACGGGCCGCCGCTATTGAGGAGAAATGGATTTGGCTCGAGGCCCCGGATTTACCGCGATCCTATTACTCTTTTATGGCCGTAAGTGGAGTAAGGAGCGATTCAGGCCAGTTTTCTTTATTGACAATATGGCCAAGCGAGAAGCGAGGAAACGGACGGCTGGCTTTCTCCTACGGACGAACCTCAAAACTGTGCGATTTCAAAGTCCGGCGTTTGGAAAGCCGCGAAAAATGATCAATTTCGAATTAACGTCGGACGATGAGCGAGAGGCGCGGCATTATACTTGCAAATCAAGCAATTACGGGGCGCAATTGTTTTCCGCGCGGCGGCCATGTTTGTGTTCTATCGGAGCCCCCCTCGATATTATATTGGGTAAACGCTGCCCGGCTCATAAGCCTCGTATTAAATGAGGCCCGGAGCCGCTGCACCGTAATTTTATACTTGATACTTTGCGCGCCGTCGTTTCTTCTTTTTTTTTCTTTTTTTCGGCCTTCCTTCGTGGCCCCGAACACCGAAATATCCGCGTTTTTCGCGAGGATGATACTCGAGTTTCAGACCGAGTGATTTATGGCCCCATAGTCGCGGCTTCGTTTTAAAGCGCGTTAATTATTGATTCGATAGTCCATGTTTCAAGCTTGTTATTATGTTCGATAACGATAAGTTTTCTGCGTTGCTCCTTTTTTTAGTTTCTAATTAACGAGCGTTTCGTTCGATATCGGGTCATTTGAGAATTCTTTTCCGATCTGGAACCGGTATCGAAACGGCGTAATTGCCGGATAGTTAACGATCTAACCTCAACGCGGTTGTTACCTTAATAAAGTCGAGTGGCTATTTTCACCGGGATAGTTAACAAAAGATTATGACTTTCCTTTTGTAACATTTGCCGTACAATGCTGCCCACTATAATCTCGACATTCGCTCCCACAACACGACCTGCCTAATAATCGCGCCATAAATATTTGGGCACATCGTAAATCTCGAGAAAGCATCCGACTGTAATCCCCCCCTCGATTCCGGGCCACGAGTTCGAACCGTCGTAAACAAATAAACTCATCATGAAACAAATGAAGATTCCGACCGCAGTAACCCAAGAAACTCGAGGCGAATCTTTCCGTCGGGTCCGAGCGTCCGAGAGCGCCGAGGACTCCTAACCTGCCTCTTTTTATCTCCCGAGCTCAAACATTACGGCATCTTGCGTAAACTAAAGCGACACCACGGTATCGATCGCTTATCGGTTCTCCTCGTACTGCTAAGTACACAAACGTCGCGTCTCGCCTTTTATCGTCGTTGTTTTTTCCCCGCAGCTTCGAACCCGACTTGTGCGAGCGAAACGCGAGCCGCGAATAATATTCTCCCCCCGGCGGTAATTCGATAAATCACTGCGCAGTTCTTTATCGCGATGAAGACAACGACTGCTATCTATGTGGGTCGCAACAGATTTCCACACTTTGCCCCGGGAAAAAGTTTGGCGCGACACAGATCGATAACGGAGCCCGATATTGTACTCCCCCGGCTGCTTTTTCGGAGACTTGAACGACTCGAGGCGACTCGAGTGAAAAAAAAAGTAGGTATCGCGGCGGCGAGCCGTCGGCTGGCGAGAAGGCGAGAGCTTCGTATCTGTCGCAGCGGGCACACACACGCACTTATCAGCGGAGAAAGACACACTGCTCAGACCGATGACTTACCTTATCTGAAAGCGCACGTCCTCGTCGTCGATAGAACAAGTTCGTGTACGGTTTTCCCGTCTTTTCACTGAGTATCTTCGTATTGCCTCGAAGAACGGTTTTTACGGCGAAAACTTGGCGAATATCTAGGAGTCGCTCTCCTTATCACTAGCAAGTTGTATCACCATGACACTGCACTCTACATCACACACAGCACACATCGTCAATCAGTCGAGAGAGAGAGAGAGCTACTGATCTATAATAGGAACTCGTCGCTAAAACGAGCTGCTGCTGCTGCTGCCGCCTCTCCCTCGGTAGTAGTCCAGTTTCACCGAGCACTGCTGCTGGCGGTCGAGCGCTGCGCGGCTCTCTCGCTCCTCGGTGTTCTCCCTTTCTCAGTCCGTTCCAGGCTACGAACGCTCGTACGGTACAGCTCTGTGGGCAACCGGCGCGGAACTAAAGCGTAAGAAAACACTGCTACGCCACGGAGCACCGCCGCCGCTGCCTACTCTCTCTCTCTCTCTCTCTCTCTCTGCCAGTCCCCTCCACCCGGCGGCGCGCTCGCCGCACGAGCAGGGGGAGAGCAGCTCGGCCGGGTTCGGCCGAGCTCGGCCGCCGACAACGCCTACATCTGGCACAACCTACCGGGCGGGCGTTAACTCCGAGAGCCGAGGCTCTTTCTCTCTCGACGGGGATTGCCCCTTCCCTCTCGGGGGACCCTGACTCCCCCGAGGCTCTTTGCCCCCTCCACCGAGAGAGACGCAGCTGTCTTTGTTGCGACTGTGCGGAGCGAGAGAGAGAGAGAGGGAGTTTGCGCGCGGGATTTTTTTGTTTTCCGGAGAGCTGATTTTTTGCGAAATTGCCGGCGCGCATGCTCCCTCTCTCTCTCTCTCTCTCTCGGTGCTCTTCTCTCCTTTGTTTGTAATTCTTTTATGTGTACGGATAGGCTCTGCGAGCTCGGCTCTTTTTTCGATGAAATTTTTGATTGGAGTGTTTAAATAGTAGGTTTTCATTGGGGTTGTGTTAAAATACAATGACGTAGACAATGGGGACGACGAGGAAGTTTTAAATTGCGTTTCTGACGCTCGTTGGAAGGGAAAATTTTAACCTTTGACGGCTGAGGTACATTTATCGCAAAATTGCATTTTTTTCAGATACGTCACTGGGTTTAATCGATTAAACTTTATAATTATATCCAACAAAATCTTTATTTAGATAAGGACGAAAGTCAATTTAACATTTGAAGATATACAAAAAAGGAAGTTAAGTATATGTATAACAATTTAGTCAAGAAGTCGTCCAAAAGATTAAATAAACATAATTTTACGATAATCGTGCCGTTCACGGATAATACATTACAATTAAAATCGATTACAAATATGATTTTTTTAAAATAATAATGTTAGGGTAAAATATAGAAAGTACGAAGATAACGTAATAATATGTACAATAAGTAAATATACTTATGCAGCTGAAATGAACCTGTAAGTTTAAAAGGCTGAAATAAAAAAAAACTTAAAGTCAACAATAAATTTTTACTTGAACTCCTCATAAAATCTACGCCTGTATAATGTAAATATAACAATTGAGCTCGTAATAGAATAATGACAACAACAAAATTACAATAGTAGCCGCGATTTTATCAGGCCCGCTGAATACGAAATAAACAATAAAATTTCATTTATCGATTTCGAAAAGCAGCCTGCGAAATTAACATAATTTTCGCCCCGGCAAAATAACAATTAACCTTTCTTGGCACGGCCCGAGTATCTCTATTAAATAACGTTATCGACTCCCACAATGCATCCGCTTATACGTAACCGACGGGGAAGGGTGAGCCCATAAAAATCGTCATTATTTATTCGGCGCTCATTGCGTTTACGGCGCAGACGAGAGCGAGCGCTTACCAGATAATCTGCCCGGGCGCCGTTTGTCACGCGCGAAAAATCTGGCAGCGAGGCTCGCCGGTAAATCAGCCGCGTTTTCCGCGCGCCGCCACGTATAATTTACGCAATAAGTATATACGTTCCCTCGCGAAAAATCACTTGCCGCGCGCGGACTTTGCGCGCACGCAGATATCTCGAAGTGCCCCGCGCGACGTTATATGACAATGTGCGACAACTATCGCGACTCGATCGCTCTCGGCTCCCCTCGATGGCTTTTTTTTTCAACGCCCACGCGGACTTATCCGAGCAAAGTATCGGCTGAGGAACGCGAACGCTTTCCCGCTGGGCGACGGAAAACTGCGAATTCTTATATATTGAGAGGTTGCTCGACTTTTTTTCTTTTTCAGGTTGGACTCTAATTGTTGCCCTGCGGACTGAGTTATGGATTTTTATGGTAAATGCAGTGCGGTTTTCTGTGTAATTTACTGCCGCGTGATTGGTGTTTGGGTAATGTTTTATATCTTACGAGGAATTATCTGATATCTTTGCATAATAATCAGTCAAATCTTCGACAAGTATTTCAATTATCCGCAGTCGAATTCTCAAAATTGAAACTGGATGATCTCTGCCTGTAGATTTGTGCTCGCTCTTAAAATTTGTCCCCTTCAACGAGTGGCAATTAACTCAATTCACAAGGGATTAACGCCTACGCTCCCAGCCGATCTTCCAACGCAATATCTGTTGTCGATCCGTTATCAAACGTGGACGAAACCACTCGAACGCCTCCGCGCCGAGAGCTCTCATTCCCGCGTCATCGCGCAAGAAGGAAGCGCGCATAGCTCGGCTCGTTTCCTGAATAAACACCATATCCTCCCCCGCTATCCAGCGTCCGATCGCCCGTATCGGGCTACACCGCAATATCGAGCGTCCGTCATGTACATCGGGCCGTGCGCGCGCGGTGGTGTGCCTCGCCGGGCGGGCGCGCGCGCGCGCAAAAAGAAAAAAAAGGCGGCCGCGCGCGACGCGCTTTTGACGCAGGCGCGGAAGCTGGCCGCGCGAGCCGTCCGAATCTGCGTCGCAGATCGAATCGGCGGCGGCGGGACGAAGGAGGGAGGCCTCGGCCACGTGCCCGATTCCAGCCGAGATATATTCCTATTATATCGCGGCCGTGCGCCTGCGTATATAGGTATTATAATGCGGCCCGATCTTGATAGCCGAGGCCGGGCAGAGTCGCGCGAGCGAGCAGCCGAGAGAGAGAGAGAGAGAGGGAGATAGGCTTATCTGGATGAGATACGCCGATTAAGATACGCCCCTATCTTTGCTCCCGAGGAAATCCGAGAGAGATGACGCGACACTGACTGAGGGCTGCGCTGATGCACCAGCCAATTTTAGACGGGCTACTGGCTTTGCCTTCTTAATCCGACTCGTTATCCCCACTTCGGCAGAGAGAGAGAGAGTACCTGCTGTCGTCTACCTGCAATTATGATCCTTGAGGTCTGACCGCGCTGCTCGATGGGGACTCGAGGTGTAGGGGTATTGTTGTTTCAAAGTAATCATTTTCGATGATAGCTTTTATACTTTTTGTATACAAAAGTTGCAAATATTTATTAAAAAGATAAATTTACAAAAACACATAGGAAATCATGGCGAGAATTTATTCACGGATGCAATTTGACAAAAGTCACTAACAAATCCGTCGCCCCCCCCGAGCTCTCCTCGCTCGTTGCACTCATAAAGCAGCTCTGAAAAATTGCCGGCATCCCGTTCTCGCAATAAACTCCGCCAGTCCATCCTTGAAGCCCCCAAAGACTGCACGCAAAGTAATCCCATAACTCTCCTCTCTCTCTCTCGACCGATAAAAAATCACAAATTCCTCAATCTCCGATGCCGTGAAATTTTTCGCGTCGCCTCGGGGTCCCTCTCTCTCTCTCTCTCCGCAAAAAAAGGCCTCTGCACTCGAGCGAGAAAGAGAGAGAGAGAGAGAGAGAGAGAGCGAGAACGAATAAACGAACTAACGGCCGGGTAAGAATAGCGGTGAGGGGGGGTGGGGAAGGTTCGCGTACAAGCGAACAATCTGTAGAAGCTTGTACGCCAGAGAGAGAGACAGAGTCCGTAGATCAGCCAATCAGATAGGCACCCCCTCCCCCTCGAGCGCGCGCTCTTTCTCCCCGCTCCCCGGGCATTGTCACAAAATGGCGGCTTTAAATCAGGCAGACTCCGCCTATTGCCTCTCCCCCTACCTCGGCGTCCCCCCCTCCCCCGCGTCCCCCGTCCTCCTCCTCCGCCGAGAGCGCCGCCGGAGAGAGCACGAAAAACTCCGCCTATCGATTCGTTTTTGACGCTCCTTTTTTCCCCACCACCGGCACCACCACCACCACCACCATCACCGCCGGGCCGGCGGTAGACGCGCAGCTCGTGCTGTACCTTTTCTTTCCCGCGAGCCGGGGCTTTCTCTTCGAGGGACATACCCCCCCGCCGGACGCCGCGCGCTCCCCTCGAGCCGCCGAGCGGCTACGTGTACGTGTACATATGCGTGTACGTACGCGCGGCTCCTCGAGTTTCATGCGCGCGGAGAGCATTCAATTATTGACTACCGGCGGCGAGCGCTCTTTTCATTATTCCCGCTGGTTATTGCCCGTTTTCGTGGCGTAACTCGCGGTGTCATCCGCCGCGCTTATACTCGCGCCCGTTTGCAAGTGGCTTTTATTTTCTTGCGCCTCTCTTTTCGGGTTCTATACGGATATAAGTCATTATACATCGAGACAATTATTTTTTCATCGGCTTTAAAGCCTCTTTTGTCGGGTTGTTCTTTCTCCAGAGATCCAAGGTGCGTTTAAAATTGACTAAAATAAACATTGCGGGAATATATGGGGTTCAGAAGGAAATTGAAAAGTTGTAAAGAAGATGTAACTGAGGCAGCTTTTTCTAGATGCAGCCCTTTTAAAAATGATGCTTCTAAATGTTCGGTGTTGTCATCCCGTTAAAAAAAAAAGACCACGTATATTTGTTAAAATAAATTTGTTACTATAATAAATTTCAGAGACATTTTAAATTCATTTTTCTTCCATTAAAACAGCACGCCCCATTTACAAACTACTTTTCATGAATTTTAAGGCCGCAGAAAAGGTCAACAATCTGTGTGCAAAAGCTCCTCTCAAAAATTGCACGACAGACATAAATTCAAGCTGGACGGAGTCCAAGTCGATGCAGCGAAGCTACAGAAAGATCTCTCGTATTCTACTTGTTTCGCTTTTCCTCGCTCGAACAGATAGCGTGTTTACTTAATACTTCAGCTACTTCCGCGTCTCTCTCTCTCTCTCTCGCTCCCCGAGTTTTTACCCGGAGGATACGGGGAGTCGCGCCTGCGCCCGGCCATTCCTTTCCCGCTGACCGTCGACTCCGCGATAAGACCGGAGAGAGAGAGAGAGAGAGAGAGAACTCGGATAAAGAAAACGACGTCTGGAAAAATAAGTAGCTGCACAGCGCGGAGAACTCGGGGGAAAATCGAGAAAAAATAAGAACGAAATGATTAGGGATTGTTAAAAAAAAAAAAAAGAAAAGGAGGAGGAGGCAGCTTCTCTCGGGGCTTTCTTGGACCAGATAACGATGTTCTTTTGTTTCCGGCGGGCTGCGCCAAAACGTCGGCCGAACTCAAATTTGCCGAGATAATAACTTTGCCTTTATTTTCGCCTGGCTGAATACTTCGCTAACCGTCCTGGGGAAAAAACTTTCCTCGATGAGTATATACCAGGGTAGTTTTTGCGATTATTTTCTCTGAAAAATTGGACGTTTTTGAGAGTGGAAAAATGAATCTTTAAGTTATTGAGAATCTAAAATGTCGCAAAATATAGACTTGAGAAAATACGGCGATTTGTATACGAACTGTCGGGAAAGCAGTAAAGTAGACGTATAATAGATGGACGGTTTACAATTATTACTTCACGAATATATTGTTTGAATAAAATTACTCGAATTAATTAACTCCTTAGTAGCCACAATTGAAAAAACATTAAGCCTTAATCCTGTGTCTAGACAAAGTCATTAAGGAAAATGTCCACTTTGCCTGCAACGTTTTATCCACCCTCCATAAACCGACACTTATCTCTCTCGGTTTTTCCTAATACACCGAAATTTGCCCTATAGGCCAATGCTGTTTACGTGTCTAGAGACGAAGCTTAGATTACGCATCTCAAGTTTTCTCCGCAATGACGGTAAAGGTTTCCGTTGTGAGGAACGCACCTTGTGCGGCTCTCTGTTTGCCGTTCCCATGGCAGTACGGGGAAGCTAATTTGACGATTAAAATCAATTTTTCGGGTGTAAATCGTTGCAAAGCGAAACAGATTTGGAAAACAATGGTAAGCCTATTTGTGGTGTTAGTTTAAAGACAAATTTCTTCTCAATGAGACAAGCAAATACAATTGGTTCCCACGCTTAAATTCTAAATACTGTTAATGAACATTTCCTGATGAGGGATGCTTTCTGTAAGGACCTTACTCATCGGGATCCGACGGAAATTTTTACGTTTCCAGACGAAATTTTGTTTGGGATATTACTATATATTTATCCTAAAGTTTTTACTATAATTTGGTGATTTTTTGCCAAAAACCTTATTAAAAACATCGTTTTGCCAGATAAATTGATCAAAAAAATAGATAAAGTGCAAATAATAATAAAATTAAACAATAACGTTAGATTATCAAAAAGAATAATAGTAAAATGCAAATAATAATAAAACTAAATAATAAAATTATATTATTGTTAAAGAATTCTCTGCTTATTGCAAGGAAATTACGTTCATTTTAGTATCGATGAAGATCTCTCTTTCTCTCTCCCTCTCTCTCTCTCTCTCTCTCTCTCTCTCTCTTTCTCTCTCTCTCTCTCTCTCTCTCTGCCTTTTTCTCTCTCTGTTTCTAGAATTTTAATACATTTTTTATTTATTTAAGCATTTCAAGTTTC
>UCOM01001997.1:0-32180 GCA_900474385.1 Ormyrus pomaceus | reverse complement strand
GCAAGATACGTCATAATTGTTAACCTAATAACCGAAGTCAAATGTACTATCAAAATTTATTGTTAATAATGCTTTATTTGAAGAAAATTGAACAGAATAACGCACCAAAACATACTAAAAATTTAGAAAATATTTTTTAAATACTTTTCATGTGACAATAAATCGAAAAGAAATTTTTTTTAATATCTCAACTGACTGGAGAGCGACCTTAAATTTAATCGCTCTTTTAGATTAGAGTACTTACATACCATCAATTTACTATTTAGTATTGACCACTTGCCTGACAAATAATATCTTTGTTTTATTTACATTTTAGATTATTTGCATTACTGTGCTTTGCTAATGTAAAAATAAATCATATTTCTTATCGTAACATTTTTTTGCTAGATTATGTTATCGATGTCATATATTTAATTACATTTCTTTAAGAACAGTAAAATTTCGAGTACGAAAAGCTATTCAAAGAATAATTATAAGCAATTCTAATCGAGCAAAAAAGATAATTAAATTATAGATTGTCCTCCTGCTTTTGGGATCAGTTATTACTACTTATGTAAGTATTTGTAACTATAAAGTTAATAATCTGAAAGTTTAGTTGCTTATTCAACCAGATGCATCTCACCCTGGGACATATGTAGAGTAGTTATAATATATTAATTGGTGATATTAAGTTACTAATGGGCACGAAAATTTATTTGGGGTCGAGACTGATCATATTGATGAATTTTCATTCTTCGAAGCTTAAAATTTTTGTATTTAATATCTTTTAAAGAATAAATTGTAATTATCATTCAAAATCGAAAGTACAGCCATACAATTATTATTAAGATTCTCTCGAATTTTAGAACAATGTTGTAGAAACATTGAGAAGTTGCTATAATAAAAAATTATGAGCAATATTATTAAGACTGCTTAATTATTTTAATATCACTTATACTTATGTAACGATTAACGGACTGACTCGAGCTTTCGTTGCGGCTGGTATTTATTCGAATCTTTAGGAAGGTGACAACTTAATCATAATAAAGCCGCTTGAAAAAAGATACATCACAGGACACAAATTTATTCAATTTTAAACGAATAAATATTTTTTTAAAACTTTTTAATTAGTTTGAATTTTTTGTTGTAGAGTTCATTTTATTATTAGTAAAATTATTACTAGATAAGCAATTATAATTAATGTGCATTGAGAAAATTTATTGGAAAAAACTATGCTGTTAAATATACATAATTGGATTTTTCGTGGAATTGATAGAATTTTTGTTGATTTAAAAGAAATTCTTTTAATTAAACAGCATGATCTATATTAGTTGGATTAGTAATATCTTTATATGGCATGTAATTTATTTTATTGGTGGTTAAATATTAATAATTATCCCTCTAAAATTTAAATATCAGTAAAATAAAGATTTGATATTACTAATTTTTAAATCATTTTATTTACAAAATAAGATTGGAGTCGTAAATATTTACACGATAAGCTTGTAGACTTCTGAGCTATGTAGACGATACATTTAATATTACTTTATCGAAATTAGGCTGCTGGTCAATCAAGAATACTGCTTTATCGATTAATTGACATTTAATTGTTACCTGCCTTTACTAAGCTTATTTTCAGACGGTATCAGGAAACCCCGAATAAAAATAAATTACTTATCGACAATATGCCAGTCGAAGCTTCTTGCGTGTTAATTTTTTAACTTCATGCAACCTACATTAATTTAGTAGTCAAGTATCTTATAAGGATATTTTCTTTCTCTAACAATATAACATTCAACTCCAGAGGGAAACAAAATTTAATAAAAAATACAATAGTACTTTTATTTTCAAAAAAACAAAACATTTTCAATAATTTTAAGTACAAAAATCGACAAAGCCTCCAATCCTTCATCAGTTCAGATCTGCCTTGATGTGCTTGGCGATCCAGTCGCGGTACTGGGCGACCTCGGTATAAACTCCGGGGAATTCGGGTAGGGCACAGCCAGGGCCGCTCCAGGAAACGATGCCTGCCTGACGGCCATTGACCATAAGTGGGCCACCAGAGTCGCCGTTGCACATGTCCTTGAGACCGGTTTCGTACTGCGCGCAGATTTCGTTCTCTGGCAAACCGCCTCGATCCTCGTAGGCTGCGTTGCAGGTTGCTTTGTCCACGATGTTGATGGTCAAACTTCTCAGCTGATCGGATACAGTGCCGTTTTCTGTTTTGCCTGAAAAGAGGAAGTTTAGATTTAAATTTGAGTACACTGCAAAGAATATACAGAATATTCAGAGTACAATAATTGCTTGCCCTAACTAATGGATTGGTTTCAGTTCTCTGGAAGCTTGAATTGTAAATCCAGATGAAGAATTTGGTGTTACCGATTTCTTTGGTATAATTAATATAAAAATTAAAACTCAATGCAATTAGAAAAATATTGGCTGGATTTGTATCAGCATCTTGAATAATAACAAAGTTTCAATCAACTATCTGGCTACCACAAGACAGGTGTTTAACAGGGATTTTTGCCTCAAATTTTTTATCAGTGTTAGAAAATTTTTTCCGCGCATTAATCACATTAAATTATCTTAGAAGACCTTCTACTAAAATTTTATCGACTTTTTAATTAATTCAAACATTCAACTCACCCCAGCCAGTGACAACAGCCACGGCGCCACCTTGAGCCTCCTTGTTCTTCTCGAACAGCTTGACGAGCTTCCTAGTCTCTCCCAGGACAAACGGCTGCTTCACCCTCATGAGGGCGATGTCGTTCACTGGACTGCCGAACGCGTTTCCGCCGTATTTCTCATGCCTGATGACCTTAACGACCTCGTGGACCGTTCCGCCCTCGGCCCAGAACGTCGAGCCCGAGCGGATCTTGTACGCACTGGCCTTTCCACCAGCGCAGTGACCAGCTGTCAGCACGAAGTGCGGCGAGACGATGCTGCCACCGCAGGTGTGTCTGTCGTTGGACGTTCGGATTAGACTCACCTGGTGAGGTGCCTGCTCTATTGAGATTGTTTCTCCGTGGACGATTCGGCCGCTGGAGAACGGGACTTGTCTTGCTGCAATTTAAATTGGATTGTGCAATGAAGAACCCGTTTTTTCATCACTAAGCATTTGTGTATTTCTTTTTTCTACTGTGGTTTCTGATACATTATGTGCAGTCTTTAAAAGTAAATTTATTACTGGTAAGATGGTTACGAATAATTACGAATAATTACACAGTGAGCGTTTATAACAATATTAATGTAACGATCATATATTCTATTTATTCAGTTATTAGCTACTAATAATGACAAAATTCAGTGAAAAAAATGTACTTACCGCTTGCAGCGCAAACTAATGAGACAATTGCCAGTACACGAAGCATCTTTTGCGACTGTTGCACAAACTGGTGGAGTTTTACCCGGGTTCGTGACTTTTATGTAGTTGCGTTTATCTTGTAGATATATTTTAATTGATATGATACCGATTGCAAGAAAACATTGTAAATTATAAAAATAATTTTGATAAATCGTAAATTATAAAGATCTGCGTTTGAGATTCATCAATGAATTCATTGATAATTTACTAGGTTATATTGAAAGTAATCTTTATTGCATCGAACTTTTTTTCAATGAAAGATAATGTAGGCAGGAAATTGAAATCTCTAATGAGTCTGGTATAGATAATACAGACAGGAAACTGAAATCTCTAATGAGTTTGGTATAATATATCAACCAAAAGAATCGTCTACAATATTACTTTGATAATAATCTAGAACAAATGTCTAATTTTAAATTTCTTTTAAAGTAATTTGTAAATCAGTATTTCATTTTACTGTGTACAAAAAATGTAAATAAATTTTTCTTGCATGCATCTGCATTGCATTTCGTGCACAAATCGTAAGTAAAACGAAGAAAAAGAATTTTGCAAACACCTTTTTGACTTTCAAAGAAAAAGTAAGGAACTCGCGTTTGGGGTTACATGTTGGTACTTAGAATTACTTAAGGTCACTGACTTCGAGCCTGATGCTGGGATTGCTGCAGTTCTTGTGGAGAACAGATTAAGGGTTAGGAGTAGAAGGATTTGAAGCAGACTCCAGTTCTTGGTCTTAGATAATCTGAGATTAAATCTCGGAATAGTAAAAACTACGATTACTATAATACTAAACTAAGAGCTTTACAAACTAAAGAAGTAAATGTACTAGTCTGGGTTAGTGAGATAAACGTTTATCGTTTATGATGAGGAAGGATAAAAAGGCTGTAGCAGTTTCAAGTTACATCAACGATGGTAGAGGACTAAATCTGCAGTATCATCCTAGCCTTATAAAAATCGTTATCGGGCAAATTGCAGTATCATCCATGATAAATTTACGGAAATGTTATTGTTTCTTGCACTTTCAACATTGTTAGTTATCTGTACAAGTGTCAAAGTATCTTGTGTCGACATTTTACCATAAAATTAATTAAACAACAAATTAACTAAAAAATTTCAGAATTTTATGTTTTGTTTATTTTTTTAATACTTTGAAATAAATTATTACGTGATAGTTTTTGGTGTCCGTGATTATAAGTTTCACCTAGATTAGTTTATAAAAATGCTTTATATCTTCGAAACTAGAGTTCATTAAAGTATTCTAAAATATATCTATGAATCAGTTTCTTTTAGATTAGTATATAATTGCTTTATATCTTTGTAGGTCATTAAAATATTCTATATATATCTTTTGATGGCATAGATAAATTATTGCTTGCAAGTGATTCTGAATGTGTATTATAGTATGGTTGATAATGTCTTATATTGTGATATATATTTTGACTTATTCAAATTTATAAAATAAAGTACATTTAATCCACTTGGTAACAATTTTTCATCAATTAAAAATAACCAAGATTTTAAAAATAACCATCCTTTATTGCTGCTAATCACTTTACACAATCCAACAAAGGATCACATCGAAAACAGTCCCAAATTCCTTTTTACAAATTAAACAACGAATCAGACGCCAGCGTTCTTCCTGATCCAGTTTCGAAAGTAGGCGACCTCCATAAACACGGAGGGGAATCCCGGCTCCTGGCAGCGGTATCCCCAGGAGAAGACGCCGGCGAGGCGGTTGTCGACGACGAGCGGCGCCCCGGAGTCGTCGGACGACCAGATCTCCGAGCAGGCGGCGACACCCTCGTTCTTGGCGCACAGGACACCTGGCTGCAGAGGCCCGAACCGCGAGTAGTACACGTCCACGCAGTCCGAGAGGGACATTATGTCCGCGGAGCCAGCTGGAAAAGGTGGGAGGGGGATTGTTAGTTGCTCGGTCGGTAATGCATTATCGACTGAGCTTTGCTTTAATGTTAGTAGAATGTATGGCAATTGATGAAGATTGATTATAGACTATACTACTTCTTCAATAAAAGAACTGAAATTAGAACAATTTCAGTTCCGATACGTTGTTGGTTCTCTTAATAAGATAATACTATCATTTTAGAATGAAGTAAACTTGCCCAGTCGACAACACAGTTTCTTTCTCGTAACAAAAGTGATTGATGTACATTACAAATCAGAAAATGGTCCCTTAATAGTCCAATAATATTCGTTAATTAAAAAACATTACAGTAACCTTTCAAAACCAAAAGCATACCTTTCAACTTCGGCAGCTCTTCACCCTGCTTGGCAACACCCCACCCGCTGATAACACCCCTGTCTCCTTCGGTAATCGAAACCTTCTCCTCAACCAGTTCCACCTTCTTCACATCTTTCCCAAACTGGAACGGGGGCTCGACTTTCGCGAGTGCGATGTCATTGTACCTGGCCAAATTCGACCAGTAGTGATCGTGGTTCACGATCTTCTTCACCTGGTGCACCGAACCGCCGCTGCCGAGCTCCGAGCTTCCCGCTCGGACGGTTATGTCGCCGGCGGGATACCTCAGGCAGTGAACGGTCGAGAGGATCCATTCGGCGTCGATTATGACCCCGCTGCATCGGTAGCTGCCGTAGGCGTTCACGCTGACTTGGTAGGGGATGCGGGCTTCGTCGCCGCCGGAGATTCTGGGATCGGCATGGCTGCTGGCTGAGAGATGAGGAGATTGTTAGTTTGGGGGCTTTTTGAGTTGTTTATCTGTTTTGTGTGGTGACTAGTTAAGGGTTGTTTAGATGATTATTTAAGATACTAGATAAATAAAGAAATTATTTACGAAATGAAAGAGTCAGAAAAAAGTTTTTAACAAATATCCGTCCAATAAAAACATAAAGTTTTTTATAAAAATAATTTTGCACGCCCACAAATATCTTGCCGCACTCTTTTTCAAGAATCAAGAAATTATCAAAGACCCCCAGGAGGTTTTGAGTCTAATCTAATCTAACTTAATATTCGAAAATCCATTACGCATCAACGAATATCAGCTATCGGGTTAATTAAATAAATGTACAGGTGCGCGAGCTAGGCGCCATTTTCGATTATCTGACTTACCGAGCGCAATGCCAAGGAAAACGACAAGTGAGACTAATCGCGACATGTTCTTCTCCGTCTGATCGTTAGCGAACTGAAACCGAACACGAGTCCAGACGATATTTTGTTCGGAATATAACATGCAGCTTATCTTCCGCGCTTCTTCGCTATCTTTGCAAACACTGTTGACTGTTATGCTAATTGGCTACGAAACAATGGATTTATTTTCGGACCGCTTTAAATTTCTTATTACACGGAACATTATTCCCCGTTACGTAAGAAAGTCTTTTACGAAGCTCAGGGACGGGCGAGAGCAGCGTTTTCCCAAACGAAGTTTTACTCCGCGGAATTAAAACGGAATTTATATCTTAAACTCCAAAAGCAGCCCGAGCGAAGCCCCGAGAAGCAGGTAGTAACGATCTCTCGCGAGTAGGAAGCGCAGCGCCTAATTCCGATTTGTTTATCGCTCTCGGCGGCGCGCGACAATCGATTATACCCCCCGCGCAAGTAGCTCGCTGCGAACAAAGCTCGGCGATCCGCCGCCGGCGGGCGATAATTTTGCGCCGCGGGCCGCGCCGGCGCAATTTCTCCGCACTTACTTACGCAACTCGCCGTGAATTACGGGCGACCGCAACTCGAGGCGCGCCCCGCGCGCGGCTTTATTTAGCCGCGTCGCTTTTGCTTTAATTAAAAATATTTTCGCGACGACGACACGGAGGACAACGTCTCTTTATGGAACGCCGGACCGAGCTGTTTCGGACGGCCACGGTTTTAATAAGGCGCTGTTTGCTCGCGAGATTTCGGGGTCTGTTTGGGGAGGCGGAAGGAAGTGGAGCTAAATGGAAAAATGGTCTTGTGCTTGGGGTTTGCGGAATTTTGAGTGCGCTTTGTGAGGATGTGGGATTCTAGGCAAGAGAAAAAAAAAACGAATCAGCTTTAGTGCTCGAATTGTGTACTGTTTAAATTCTTTATTTAGAAATGGCTTTATCTTAACGTTTTATTTGACTTATCATCGTCAAGTGCTGTTTATTCAGTTGAAGCTCTGTAAATAAAGAAAATTTCAAGTCGCACTCGGCTATTCGCATTTCAAAAGTCTACCTGAATAAAAAATACAAAGAATTATTCTTAAATAAATTAAATGCTTTATTAATCTGTAAACTAAATGGCCAATAAATCACTGCACCCTTCCGAGCACCGCGATCTATTTGCACCCAGAACAAAGCGGCCGCCCTACAAACATTCCTAAACCTTCCGTCTACACCCCGGTAACAGTCCTAATCCAGCCGACAGCCTTGGCCACCTGGACGTAAAGATCCGGCTGATCCCCCTCGCCGCAGCTGTGCTTGGAGGTGGCGACGGCGACGAGCCTCCCGTCCTCCAACACCAGCGGATTGCCCTCGTCGCCGGAGCAGTCGCCTTCGCCCTCGACGCAGAGCAGACCCGGGTAGAGGGCGGTTAGCCGCGAGCGGTACCTCTTCGCGCAGTCCTCCAGCAGGAGGGATTTGGTCGCTGCTGAGCGGAGGTGGTTGGACGGCAGGAAGCCGGTGGTGTAGCCGAAGCCGCTGGATGTCAGGGTGGTGTTGGGTTGCAGCTTGAAGTCTGGGTCGACCAGTTTTATGGGTTGCTGGGTCGGGGAGAAGGTTATTGGTGGACTGACTTTGATGAGGGACACTCCGATTCTGTGGAGGAGGTTTAGATGTTATTTGCTTTGTTGTATCTTTCTGTGATATTAGGATTTGATGAAAATGTATAGAATATTATTAATGAGCCAATGTCTTTTTGTTTCAGGTTAGTGTTTGACTCACCACCTCTTTATGTTACAATTTTGTGAGGAAGCAGAAAAGGTAGACTTGATTATGAATTATTTTTGTAAATAGTATACTTACAATGAGTGAACATAAACTTTTTCAATATCGTGTTCGACTCCTTCGTTAGTTACATCAGAACCAGTGAGGATCTTAAAGTTTTCGAGGAAGGCGTTGATGCAGCTATTTTTTGTCAATACGAACTCCTTGTTAATGATACTGGCACCGCATTTTAAGAATTTTCTCTCCCTTATTGCTGCTTGATAAGGAAATTGTGTGATCGAGGCTTCCTCACCTCCGTAGAGTCCTTAAAAATAAAAATTAGTTTCTTTTAATTTATAAAATTACGTACATTTTTATTTTTGCACCAGTCTTAATTCAAAGTAACATTTATTAAACAGAAATAAACGAGTTAGTCCTCAATCAAATATTATTCAAAAGATTCGATCAATTAAGATATCGCAAGAATATTGTTTGTTATTATTTTGATCGTAATTCCCGCTGTAAATAAAACGAAATTACCTTGCGTGCAGCCAACTAAGGCTACCAAAACCAATAAGCGATACATCGTGCTAATCAATAAGCCAGCAGGCGGCAGGCAACTGACTTGAGATTCTTATATTGAGAGGAGAATTTGATAGATCGGCAAGGCTTGGCAGGTGACTTTTTACATAAGTCGCTTATCTTTCCGTGAATTGTTTGGTTAAAGTCAATACTCGTGCTCTTAAATAACACTGATTATACTTTATTGACATTGAACAAGTAATAAAGTATTATTTATAGCTTTCCTTGATTGATTATTTGTTTAAGTTTACACTTATTTCACGTCGTTTCAATCGAATCATTTTTGCTGTAAAAACTTCTTAAGCATAATATAATATTATACGAGAGCCTGATAATCCCTTCACAAACCTTAACCCTTTTAATAACCACCGCCGAATAAAATATTGAATCAAAAACTACTGTATAGATCCTAAACAAAAGCAACTGAATATTAAAAACCCAAATCTAAATTCCCCTTCTCCAACCGTCAAAAGCTCTCAGCTCGTCAAAGATCAACGCGGCCCTCAGCGTCCATTCTTCATAATCAGGCAACCACGAGCCATCACCGGCGCACTTGTCCAAAAGCCGAGATCTCAATATCCCGGGAGCAATCGCGAGTACATTATATCAGCGCCGAGCGGCGGATTAATCGCGTCGGAGCCAATCTCGGCCCCATTCGGATACGCGAATACGCTCGTTACCGCGCCGAGTGTTCCGGGGGGGCCTTTTTCAAAATTGATAGACCGACACAAGGCGGGATAATATGTCGCGGGACCCCGGGATATTGAACGATTCGCCGATGAGGCCAGCTGGGCTGCGGTTGGATGCGTTAAAGTATAAAGTGACGCGTTCGCGCTGTTGGAGTACTGCTGGTTGACACTGCTGGCATCGGTTTTGTTGTTAATTTCAGATGGGATGTTTGACGTGGAGAGTAGAAGTTTATCAGTTGTTTAATTGTACAGTACGAAGCATCTAAAATGCAAACTTAATATCATAACCATTTATAGTTGTGTTTCTGAGAGCAATTAACGAAAACATTAATTTTTTCGAGAGTTTTTATCTCTCTCGTTCATCTTCATTTTGACAAGTAAGCTCTTAAACCTTTCTGAAGCATCTAAACATGGGTATATAACCTTGGAAATACCGAAAAACTAGATATTGCAGAATTTACTCAATTTTTTAATCCAAGAAATGCTTAAATCTGATTCGAAATAGCGTAAATGTGTTTCTATTTTTTCACGTTTCCAATGAAAATATCCATTAACTCAAAAAATTTTTTTTTGAGTTAATGGAAAAAAAAGACCACTTTCTTCATTAGATTCCCGCCAAAAATCGCAAAGCCGCAACTCGAAAACCGGCAGAAAATGCGCTTTAAAAATTACAAAACCCCAACGCAGCCATTCGTCCCCCCAAGCAGACGTTTAAAATCCAGCGATAAAAACCCGAAAACGCTACAAAACGCCACAATCGCTCTCTCTCCTGGAATCCTAAAAAAGCCCGCACTGACACCGACAGTCTCGCGCTCGGAACGACAGGACCCGCCGCGGAATCCCAGGCGGGGAGAAAGACTCGAGCGGCCGTAAAGTCCGCGGCTATCGAACCTCCCGCGCGTCCAATAATTTCCGCTTTATGGCCCCGAGGCTCGCGCCTCCTCCAAAGCCGAGTGCGCCGAGGGCTTGTATAAATCAGGCCTCGGAACAAATGATAAAATATTTCAACGCCGCCGCTGCGCCGGGAATCGCGTATACTTGGAGGGCGCGCTGAATTTTTTGGGGGGTCTTTTTTTGGAGGCGGGAAGAGGAACTGCGGAGTTGAATTTTTTCGGAGTTGCGGTGGTGGGGAAGTATTTTTTGAAATAAGAGTCGTTAATTGGTACGATCGGATGTTTGGCGGATTTTGGGAGAAGAATTTAACTAACGAATTACAATTGCTTTTATTAAGTTCGGCAAATTTTTTCCAAAGTTTCTAATTTTTTTAAACACACAATTCGGCTAATCTTCAGCTTAACATAATTTTTTTAAGATAACAATTCCATATGTTACCACTACCTCGAAAATTCCTCCCAATCAGCTGGATCAACAAATATCTCCCCCATCCAGTCAAAGCCGAGGAAGCACGTCGGCGGACCGAAATCAATTTCGAAAGATAACACACAAGCAGCTCGCCTTAGTTACTCTGCACTCGGCGACTCCCGCAACAAGGCAGGCAGGCAGGCGGCGGCGGCGGCAGTTCCTCGGGTCCCGACGTCAATTTCGATAATTAATTTGCGGCCCGGGCCCGGCCGTAGTTGCGCAATATCGCCGCGCGAACAAAGCCGCCATTGTCTGGTGGCTCTACGTGCGGAGGCGACGCGATTACGCGGGCATAAATTTGACGTTCAGACGTCGCCGACGACGGAAGGGATTGACGGCCCCGTTGTAGGATCGTAAATTTGACGTTATTGCGGGGGGCTGCTGATGCGCGGAAGGACGAGTGGGGATTTTGCTCCGACGAGTTTTCTCCGACTGTGTTTTTTGTGGGATTTTTTATTGGAAGGTCGAGAGGACGGGAATTTTATTACCTTAATTCTTATTTAATAGTCCAATAAAATTAGGTGGAAATAAGGTAACGAGAGAGGAATTCGACAGTAAGTTAGTTCTCGATTCAAAGTCCTTTACAGAGAATTCGAAGTAGAGAGCAAATTGCGAATATCGTAATTGACTTACCCATTGAAAGCAATGATCTTGAATTTCTTAAACCATATCTGTATATTTTTAAAAAATTTATGTATAATTCGCATAATTAAACTCGAATGCTCACAGAAATTAGCAAATTAAACTCTGCTTACTTATGCAGAAGCACTGGGATTATATAACAAAGCCTTCCCATTTTCCAAATCAACATCCCATTCAAGAAGCCCGAAACCGCCACGGAGCATATCGCGCGAGTCTTACTATCCCCACAATTGGGGCTGTGCAGCCGTTACGAGCACCGTAGATCTCTCGGCTGATGGTGGAAGCTGTCCAAACATCTCGTTACGGATCGGTTGCCGCCGAATCGCAAACTCCCCGGGACCGCGAAATGGGATCGCGCTGCTCTTTGCTTCGAAGAGCCGATTTTGGTTCGTTGGGTCGAAGTCGTTTTCAGTTAAAAAATATTTCGCGGGGAAATTGATGGACTACTTAATTTTTTCGAGTCTCACAAATTTTAATGATGCCAATACTCTCGAAATATGTATTTCGATGAGTTTTTATTTTGTAGCAGGAAATACGGGAAATAGTACCTTTTCAGTAAATCGACGAAAGGTTTAAACTGCCGACACCTTTTCTTTTTTTCGCGCAATCAGAGGGCAAAATCTTCAAGTTTTGAGGACTACTATGTTCTTTCAAAGGCCAAATCACTTTCGAGCTGTAAAACAAACTTTTAATAGGAGGCTCCTCGCAATTTTTCAATGCGATTTGCATGAAAATTGATTTCCCTAAAGTTTTCATAGCCGCGCCTCTCTCTCTCTCTCTGACGTCTGAAATCTCGAATTCAGAATCAATAATCCTTAGTAACTTTTTGAAAGTGAATTTGAATAAAGTTCCGGATGCATCGGCGCAAACTTCTTTTCTGCAGGAGAGATGTTAACACAGGGTTCCAAGTGGTAACATTGTAGGAAGACTTATTTAATAAAAAGTTCAATCACCGTTCTTTTTTACTTCAGACAGCTTTTAATGTTTAAGAAAGGAAAGTTATACATTACTAATTGAAATATTCGTTACGATGAGGATTTTTAATTTAATAGATTAAAGTTAAATCACTAATTTAGATTGATTAACTGCTATAAAAATGTATGAACAGAAGATTTCTTGTTTCATTCAAAATGTTTTTCGCTTTTAAAAGAAATCTTTTCTCGGCCAATGCACCTAACAAAAAATTTCCGCAAAATCCCGTAAACACAGAAAAACAAAGCTCCCCGACATCATCAGCGCGCCATCACCAATCATCATCCACCCCGTCGCGCATAATTCATCCCGACGCGGGCGACTCTTCCAACGCGACGTCGAGCGGACACTCCCCGAGCGCGGAAAAACCGATCAATTACAGCCGGCGGGTAGAGGTATATATATATACGACACTCGCGGGAGGAGCGCGTGCACTTTCCGGGGCGGCGATTAATCGAACAAGGGTCGCGGGAATTTCAATGAACCGCCCCGCCATCTATTGGGCCCCGAAAGCCGCCCGACACGGGCTCAATTTGCCGGCGATTGTTACCCGTCAATGGGCCGACGTCGCTGAGGAATGCGTACCTCTGGGGAACGCTTGGGTAAATAAAGTTCGCGGCTCGTTTGGGGGGAGCGGGGTTTTTTTTTAGGCTGAAGTGTTGTCGGATGGAGTGGTAAGTCAAATTTGTTATATTGGCTGATGAACGAAGTGAGAGCAGAATTTTTTTTATGGAATAGACGCGTTGATGAGCTGGGGAATTTTAAATGGTTGCTTGATTAGATTGGGAAGTAAATTGCAATGTTAGTAACGATTGTTTGAGAAGATCACGCTGTAGATTAAATTAGAAATTTTTTGTAGTTGGGTAAAAAATAAAATGTAACTATTAGGTAAAAATAATTCATCAGTTGATGAAAAATTAAAGGCAAAGATAAAACGTTCGTTTCAGAACTCAGCTTAAAGTAAATTTTCTGCTAAACAACATCGCCGTATACAATTCCTTATCTATCTGGACAAATCCAAAGAGAGCAGAAGTAGCAGCACTTTTTTGTCTCGCTGACGTTTCGATGTACAATAAAGCTCTCTACAGTATTTCCTTTGGTCAAGAACGCTGACGTATGTGTTGCAACTCAGCGCTTTTCCTGCTCCTCTATCATCTCTCTGCTTTTCTCTATTTTCATCCGTATTCCTATCCTGTGCTTCTGGCCTTTTAAAAAAAAAAAAAGAATTTTCTAATCCAAGTTATCACGAAAAATAAGGCGCGTATAATAAACACACTGATATACTAAAAAAATATATTTTTGATACTTTTTGCAGAGAATAAAATAAAGTTTGAATTTTTATCAGAAATTTCAACTCTTCCACTCGCTGCTAATTCTTTTGCACTGCCGTTCAAGAGAACTTATTTAGTTCCATCACTCTTAATAAGGCAACAGTTCGGAAAAAGTTAAGCCATACAAGTAAAAGCCGGAGCGGAGAAAGAGAGAAAAGTTCGCGACAGCTTTTTAGATAAAAAGTTTCGCGCTCCACACATGAAGAAGTGTGGAACGGGAACATTCTAGTTTGCGCGTAACCGCAGCCGAGCGTAAAATTTTAATTGAGCAATAAAGTACATCTTTATTGGCTTTTAAACTGCTGAAATCTTGGGGAAGATTTATAAAGATGATTCTGGAGCGATCAATAATATAGTTCGCTTCGTTTTGAATATTTTATCTTAATGCTTTGTGCTTGCATTTTTAAACTTTTAGAAAAGTTATCTCTTCATTCCAGTTTGATGAGTTATATAAAAATTTTTTGTGGTGCTTTAAAGATGTTTTAAAAGATATGTAAATCTCAAAGTCAAAGTGCGAGATAAGAACAGCTTTTGTTCTTGCCAGGAAAAAGGAATGCCTCAAAAGTGAAAATCACGAGCTTTCGAGATTCTTATTTTAAAACTTCTTTTTACGAAGCCAACCTGATTTCTTTAAGTGTACCTAAACTTTTCTGAAAATATACTTTTTCTCGAAAGTTTTTAATATACTTTTACGCAGTACAAGACTTCTTTACGATTTTTCACGTATAGATAATTGACGGTGAATTTAGGGTTCATTTCTGTAGTGTTTAATTTTATTCAATCAATATTTGTAGAAGCAACTGACTTTTTCTGAGAAAAACTCATTTTTTCTGGTATTTATGCAGCTCATTGTGTTTCATAAGTGAAAATTGACAGATTAATAACCTGTAGTATATTTTTGAAGCAGAGCATTTCTAGCTTCACATGTAATGAAATCTCATTGATTTTTTTAAAAAAGAAAACAATGTTACACATTTATTTAATTATACATTTAATTACCAATTTATACAAAATGACTTTATTTGCAAAACTAAAATTAATAAATTTTGCGAACACGATTAATAATCAGTAAATTCTTACATTTCAAAAAGATCAAGTAACAAAAAGCCTTTTGCAATCAACCTCCCCAATATCTGCAGCCTTCCCAAATGTCCCTTCGCCCAACATCGCCTATCCCGACCCTTACCCATCAGCCCCCAAAAGAATCGTCAAATCGGCACGCACAATAGGCGGAACGAGGAGAACTTGGCCCGTTGCCACCGAGCAATTACGCGTCGCGCTTGTGTATAAACACGGCGGTGACTTGTTTGCCTGCCGCCGAGTTTGTTTGACGAGCTTGTTTCCCTCCTTCGGGGAGGAGCCGCTGCCTGCCGGCTAATCGCCGTCTATCGGAGTTACGGGGGAAGAGAGAGAGGTTCTTTTGGAGCGTCGTTGGGGAAGTGTAATTAGGAAGAGTAGGCGGAAGATGCTTGGTAGGCTCGTAAGTTTTATTTTATGTTTAGCGTAGTCATATGACTATCGGAATTTGAAGAAGTTTGAAAAAAAAACAACTTAATCATTTCAAAATATTTTCCAAAAAGTACCGTCAAGTGCAAAAAATTAACGGCAGCTCTATGATGGTGACACTTTTCCACAGTATTAGCTTTTTAAATTCCGATTCAGAGTGGAATTAATTAAAGAATAGCTATGACACTGATTCAAAATTCAAAAGAAATGAGAGTATCTTTAACAATCTATCTTATTTTGGGCTTTATCTAGAAGGGTGGGTGATTGATTCCTCTATTAGGGGTGGGTTTTGGCAATTGATGGTTGCACTTCTGAAGAGCAACAAATTAGCAACAAATTATGCCACCTGTTTCGAATTGATATCTTCATAAAGTTAAAAGATACAGAGAGTGGCTACGCTAGCTTAATATTAAGTTAGTTGTTTCTCGAGAACGGCTGGAGCAACAAACTCGGGCACGGCGTAACAAATTAGCAAAAAATTAGCAACAAAGTATGCGGTTGGTTTCATCCAGAAATAATATATATATATATATATAATAATTCGGGCCGAAATTATAGAGGTGAATGGGCTATCTTAAGTTTTAAGTTAGCACGGGTCACGATCTGGGAGTCGGATGGAGCAGCAAAATAAAAACCAATTGGCTTTTTGAGCAAAAAATTTGGAGCAACAAACTCTGGCACGGCGTAACAAATTAGCAAAAACTTAGCAACAAAAAATGCCGTTGGTTTCTTTCAGGAATAATAATTAGGGCCGGGGTTACAGAGTTGGCTCTGCTAGCTTAAGTTTTAAGTTAGCGCGGGCTGCGTTTCCATTGTTTCTCGGAAACGGTTGGAGCAACAAAAGTGGGTACGGCGTAACAAATTAGCAACAAATTAGCAACAAAATATGCATATTGCTTGATCGTGGGCTTATGAAGTAGCTCCGCTGGCTTAATATACGTACTAAAAGCGTACTTTCGATTCGTAACTCAGATATAACTAAAAAAACTTCCTACAAAAAAGAAAGCCACGCCATTCTCACGCATAAACCACTCCGCTACACCGCCTGAGTATTTACTTCAATTACAGAATTCACGAAATCCATCGACACTCAATGTAAACCTTACAACTTCCCAACTTCCGACAAAGTACCCACTTAACTTTCCTCCCCGCACTCGTCTAATCACTCATCCCTCCGGCGGAGCCGGCTGAAATTACCCATTGCTTTTAATGCCCGCCCGCAGCGTCCGCTCAAAATAACTGAACAAAGAGAGGTGCGCGCGCGCGCACTATTTCAAAGCCGTAAACGCGTTGCTGAATTATTTCAGGCGAAATTTACGGAGAATAATCCCTTGTTATTTTGCCGCTTTGAATTTGTAGCCGAGGCTCCGGCGCGGAATATGAGGGAAGCTTTTTGCGGATCGTTCCGAGTTACGTTGTGACGATCGAAGGCGAAATTAGGTCGAGATGGTAAGTTGGCCGGAAGGGAGTAAATAGCAAGAAGTTGCAGTCGTTTGAGATCCTTGATAACTGCAGTTGATGAGCGTTTCGGGCGAAACCGAGGAGTTCAGTTCTTGTTGAAGTAAAAGAAACTGTTCGGAAAGTCAATGTGTTTTTATTTTAAACGCGTAATGGCAGGATGAACAGAGGAAATGGACACCTTCGATCATCTTAACTTCGCTTGATTTTTTTTTACGCGCAACAGAGTCGCGTTTAGGAACAACTGACCGTAAAACAAAGAAGCTAACAAGTTACCGAGTTTACTCTCGAAGAAGGAAACTACAATAAATACTCCAGTAGCAGGTGTAATGAGCTCGGCTAAAGGGACTTGCTGTACCGCCGCGAGCTAATCCAATTCTCTTCCTAAGAGATAAGAAATTTTTGAAAGCCTACGCTGAAAGCTAAGTAATCTACTCTCTTCCATTCTCCATGAGCCGCTTGAAATTATGCAGAAGTAATTGAGGTTTAAAGTAATTCTTTTTGCTTTTTTTAAGCTGCTGACGCAAATATTTTTTAGTCATTATTTATTGCACGGAAGCTGTAAATGTTTAAAATAAAAAAACTTAAACGTAAGTTCAAACTTGTAGATCATTCATGCGAATATGAATGCTATAAGATAATTACCCATAAAAACTGCAACGAAAACGTTACCACGGCACTACCGCCATTTATTTCGCTTCCTTCCACCGACGCATAAATCAAGCAAAACCCAATTTCAAACTTCATAAACCCCCAAATCTAAACCGCCAGTCACCTCGGACGATTCAGCGCCTCAACCGCGCCCAACGCCAGGACCTCCCGCCAGGTGGCAACGCAGCCCATTCTCACTCCGCCAAAAGAAAAAAGAAAAAAAAAATTCCAAGCAATCCATTACGGGCGCAGCTCCATCTCCCGCGCGGCATTGCGCGTATTTCACTTGGCTCGGCTTGCGTGACCTCGTTTGACCTGCAGCAGCGCAAGAGAGAGATAGATACATGTATATAGAGGGTATGCAGTCCTTTCCCTGTTGCTCCCGGCTGACGTCAGCCGGACCGACACTACTGGAAGAGTGGAAGAGTCGAGCTCGGGTCGGACGAGGCGCGATGCCTCGAGTGGCTTTTTTACCTGCGACGTTAATTTTGGTAAGAGGGCTTTGTTACTGCGGGCCCTTTTTCGAAGTGAATGCGTGCTTGGGAGGTATTTTTGGAAACAGGACTGGAAGGTTGGGAAACAATAGAGGGAATACTCGGGATTTATTTTTTTGGTTTCAGTGTTTTATAAATTTTTAAACTAGAGAATAAAATATTTGTGTAAACCGGGGTAATTGCTGCTTTGCAGAGGATTTTAATAGGTCAAAGTAGTTTAGCAACGTTTTCTACAAAAATAACGGAATACATATAACCGCTCAATTCCACGCGTCAGACTCTTTTTCCAACTGAGAAGAAGGCAAACTGTACTTGAGGAAAAAATAAGAAAAACTACTCGGTTCCTGATTTATTAACGAGCGCAAACGTGATAAAGCAGACAAACGCGAGCTTTTTACGGCGGCTGATTCACACTGCTTACCGACTCTGGCCGTAAATACGATTTTTACGATCGTCCGAGGGCAGAAATGAAGTTTTCGAGGGATATTTATGGAGAGAGAGGGGTGCTTCACCTCAGCGGGGATAAAAATAACCGGGGAAATTAATAATGCAGTCCATTCTCCTCCGCGGGCACGATATCGTATAACTTCAACGGCGATCAGTTATTTATCCTAATCGATGGCCTGATGTGTGCCTAACGAGTCTGAATATTTCAGTCGCGACGTGGCTTTTTCCCCAGTTTCTCTAATTCTGGTATTAACGAGATTGTAGTTCTGAGGGGAAGCTTGAAGAATTCATCGTGTGTTTACATGATTTTTCTCTGCAACGACGCATCACGGAATTGAGTTGTCAGAACTTCGCTTTGTACGACGCAGTTCGTGTCGGTAGTTTCTAAAAAGTGACGCTTCATTCGACGATTTTGATGGACGAGCTTTTCTACATAATGCATATAAAAGCGTCGCTCTAAAAACTGCCGAGTTACGCTTGATGGAAATAACTCTTGAAATAAAGTTGACTTAACAGCGCTCATCGCTCATACTGTATCGCAGATCTGAATTGCAAATTGAGTTTTTTAAGGGAGTATCGAAGTAAACTCAATAAGTGCAAAAATGCACTTGAATAATAAATATTTATTTAAATTCGAAGTTTCCTGATGAAGAATTTCCCGAATAGTAATAGGCAGGAAATTATTCGCGCCGGATGAATGTTTCATGAAAATAAATTTGCGCTTTTTTTCCAAACAGACTCAGAAACTTGTATTACATTTTTATTTTGAAACATAAAAGTGCAATCAGCCAAAAATGTATTCATTTATTTAAAAATAAATTTAATTTAGCACTTTGAGATATAGCTATTTTAAATAATTATACGATAATGGTAAAAGAAATCTGTGCTATCAGTCAGTCTATTCTGGTGCACTTTTCGAGACTTCTCTTAGAAAGCATGAATTGAGACGGATCGCCTTATTCCTGGCGCATCAAACGAGAAAGCAACGCTGACCTATAAAAAAAACCGGGCGATTCATCCGACGTGACAGCCCAAAAGACAGCGGAATAATTGATGTCAGAGGGTTCAGGCACCTCGGTCCCCCTCTCCCGCTAATTCGAATCAATTATTTATCGGGCTCGTCGCCGTGGCGCGCCTCTATTATGCATCGCGCGATCGCAATCACGAGGATCCGACAGCTATCCCCACTCCGATCTAATTATCCGCAGGTATTCTGGTGGTGCAATTTTCCGCGAGCGCGTTTTGGGCCGCGCAATTATCTCGCTGGGAATATACTGAGTGGCTCTGCCATTTTTGGAAGATTTTTCCAGAGAGGAGGGAGGGGAGGGGGGGGGTATTTTTGAATAATCTTAAATCATGTAAACAAGAATCGGTCTATGTTTTTTTCTATCTGGATCTTTTTGTTCTTAAAGATGCCACTTAGTAATTTTAAATGGACTTTTAAAAGGCACTTTTAAAAACACTTCCTTTCTTTACTTACTTTTACTACTTTACCAATTGAACATAAATGACATTCGAAGTAAACACCCTGCCAAACTGTGTTCACCCTACTTTCCAAGTATCCCCTTCCAAAACATTGACCCGCCAACCAAAAACAAATAGTGAAATCAAAGCAGCTCCCCCAAACCATCAGCCCAATTCTCTCCTCTCAAATCCGAAAAACCACTTACCGACTCCTCTCTCGAGCAATCGGAAATAAAATCCCATGGCCCTCCGCGAAACAGTGGAAAAGAGGTGCTTGCATGCATAATCCGGCCTGCGCGAACGCACGAGGATAAAAGAGCCTTGAAAATATACAAATGAGTCCTTCGGAGAACCGCTCACGAGCACATCGATTCGCGCTCGCGAGCCCGGAATGCTAATGCCTGCGGTCGCGCGTTCGTCTTTCGAGCCTCGATTATGCGTCTTTTCGCCGGCTTTTCGAAATGCCGGAGCGCCCGAGGTACAAATTAAGTGTGGACCTGATGTTGGATGGATAGTGGCGCAGTTTGTTTCTAATTTTGACAATGCAGGTGGGTAGTAAATGTATGTTTTTTTACAAGTATAAAAGTTTGTGTAATGGGGGGAGGGGGGGGGGTAAATTTAGGGTGAAAACTTACTACAGATCTACAAATTATAATTTAATTATAATTAAATTTAAAAAATAAGCAGTAGAATCTGTTAATGAATTAAACAATATTTGAGTCTAACGGAACAAAGAAAACAGTCATCCGTTTATATATACACTGGCAAAAGCAGTAAGACCCGTCCTGTTTGCTTGCAGCTCCTAGCAGAATACGCTGTTTACACTCTAAACACATCTTGCTTTTCTAGACAAAACCCGAGGCGCATCTCCCGAAATAAATTCATATCCCTCGGCGGCGTAAAATCTCGCAATAGAATACTCCCGATATACCCAAAGAGGAGAGAAAAAGCGCCCCCTCCCCCTCGTTGATGCATCGACGACAGCGACGGCCTCTCCAGCACTTTTTTCGTCAAGAACGTTCGCATTTCCCGTCACTAGTCAGTTATTGAGTGTGTGCTTGGCTTTAGAGTGGCCGTCAGTGTCGGCGGAAATGTCATCGACAAAAAAAGGGGTACATTCTTTCATTTTTTTCGTTTTTAATTTAATATTTATTAATCTTGGAATTGTAGCCAAAGACGCACTTGTCTCTGAACCCTCTCTGTACCCCATAACCTACATTTTCCGACTAACAAAATCTCCCTTTACGTGCCTGCAATTACAGCTCATTTTCAGACCCAAACCTTGCAACTTCATTAGCACTAATCACTCATTACGCTATTTCACCCCGCCCGAACCCCCCGCAGGAAAATACTCCCGAGTGCCCGTATCAATCGCGGCAGCAGACGCCGCGCGAACGAAACAGGAGACCGGCCAAGAATTAGACCCGACGCTGACAGCCCGAGTGTATAAGACCGCGGCGCACGCGATGCCGTTAACGTCGGCGCATAAATCCTCGCGCTCTTTTTCCCGTCGCGTCTCCTGAATTACGGCACGCCGCCTGCGGTACCCCCTTATACCCCCCCCCCCCCCCCCCCCCCTCGGGAAAAATGCCGCCCCCCCGCCCATAAAGGCCAGCTGTTTGTGGAAGCGCGGATGGGACCGCGTGCCGCGCGGTAATGAGGATGTCAGAGGATGGGTGGAGCTGGGGGTTTAGTTGATTTTCTGTATTTCTATTTCGAGGGATGAAAGGGGTTCGGGAAAGAGGGGAGACTGTAAGTGGTGAGTTTTTTTAATATTTTTTTATTATGGGTTTCTTCCCTCAACCCTAATAAAAAATGATAATGATTATAGCAATTATTACGTTTCCTACGGTTCCAAGGCACTAAAACACGCTTTGATTACTTTTTTTTTCTTTTCTAAAAATATAGTTTTCGTATTTATTTTTATTACCTACACGGAGCGTTTCGTACGTGAAGTGTAAAAAAGCGATTAAATTGTTGCGCCGCTGTAAAAAGTTTTTTAAGAGCAAATTTTACTGAAACTTTTTTATTAGATCCAAAAGCTTTTATCGCGGCAACTATCGGTTCCGCGTGAACATTTTTTCCGAAACGAAAAAAGGGCCCTTTGACAAAATAGCAATTGACCTAATCTTTTGCACATACTTACTTATTGATTTTTAAATCTGCAACCCCGCGAAAGCGGTTAACGACAATTTAACTCTTCCTGCCCCATCTTTTCGCAAAAACGCGATTTCCAAGCTCAAAAAGCGCATCATCTGCATTACATAAAGGGGGCGACGGGGTCGGGGGGAGGGTCGAGGATCCTGGCAGCTTTTATTCGCGCGGCGCGACAAGGGAAGAAATTGCCTTGAGCGCAATATTGCGCTTCGCGACGTATATCGCGCTTCGCGCAGGCTTTATTGTCGGACTGGTAGCTCGGGCTTTTTACGTTCGCTCCGTTATTAATAACTTTCTTTGTGGCTGGCAGGCTGTTTATGCGCTTTCGACGCCTCGGCTTTTGTCTCATTTATCGCGGCTGTTACGCCGGAAGGATTGTGTCCGTGTAAACGGAAACAATGATCGCTTTTTCGGCGTGGGAGAGAGCTCAAGATTCGAGCGCTGACGCTCGCGGGAGTTGGCTTTTTAAACAGCCGGGATGTAAAGAACAAGGTTAGAGCGTCGTTTTGTCGAGATGACGTCAACATTAATACGAGGATGGCGAAGGAAATTACAATGTACAGAATTGATGTCAGAATTCTAAAGCTGCTTAATTATTTTGCGTTTTAATGACTCGTACAAAGGGTTTTTATCTGGAATGTAAAAAATTTTATTCACCCTTTCAGCGTTCGTTCGAAAATCGATGGTGATTGAATTGATATTAATACCGCTAAAAACATGCATGATGTAATGAGCGCCCTTCGTATCCATCATTGTTTCGTATAGGCATCAGGAATGAGTTTCAACTTAGCAGATTATATTTTCTAGTCTCGGGTTTACGATCGATTTATAACTTGAGCGTCAATATGAGGCAGAAATTATTTATCGACTTGTCGAGCGCGGGCTCAAATTCGTTTATACGTCAATTCGCGCCGTCTAATTACGAAAATAGCGCGCGGATCGATAAGATATGATAAATTCATGGGCAATTTTCACGACCCGGAACTGCGTCTGTACGTCTATCGCGCTTTCCACGCTTATCGCGGCCGTCCTCAAACGTATACACCTTAAATACTTCAATAAGTCCAAATTTATCTTGTCAACTTGCATTATGTGTGCTCTGCTCGTTTTGTATGTTATTTCCACGCTGGTATTAGCATCAAACAAAAAATGTTGTGTGTTTGACGACTTTACTGAGTACATAGACATCTGCTCGCAATTCGTGACATTTTCATTTTTACGCAAATGTGAACCAGAAACCACTTTGTAAAGAACGTTACCATATTGGTCCAATGCGGCGCATAACCTCAAAAGGGTGTAGTACGATATTTTAAAAATGTTTACGATCCCATTAATATCAGGAGCTGTCCTGCTTTCGAATCCTAAATCTCTTTCTGAACACTCGAAAACAAACAACGCTATAAAAAAGAATTTATTAGCCTTCGAATTTGTGCCTACATCGCGTGAACCGACACCGCCACGTCTTCGGTTTGGCAGCAAAGCCTTGCCACATCAGTTTACGGCCATCGTCGAAAATATTATTTCCCCCCCTCTTCTGTCGGCAAACTCGAGTCAAAGCTTCGCGTATATCGATGCTAATTCCTTGGTAAAACACTATTATAATGGGATTACCACGCGGCAAGATATTTAGAGCATAGAGACACGGGACAATCGATAGTTTAGTGGAACGAAGCTCATCGACTTTCCCCGCTTGCGGCTGTAAAAACACGAGAACGAGAGCAGCGCACGCATTTTCTTTTTTTTTCAGAAAAACGTCACAAATTATGTAAAGAAGCGAACCGCAAGCCAAGCCGGGGCTCGAATTACATGACGCTGCGCCGTATCGATTGTCTTCTTTAGGTCAATACTTGCTTCAGCGCTCTGTGTCCTTGGAGTCGAGAGACTGTTTTTCGCTTAGAAAAAGAAGGAGCGTTTTGTAACTACTTGTGGATCGAGTTTTCGAAAACCCATTATGAATAAATTAATATGCACGCTACTCTCGTTTCTAGACGGAGAAAAAGAGAGCGGCGTCAGCTGCACTGTGCGCCGGGCTATTTTCGTAGTCGGCGCACTCGAGGTTTTATTTTTGCGAGAGTCATTCTTGCAAATTAGGATATCGATCGTTAAACTGCAATCGGAAATGAGAAGCGACGCGGAGGCGAGTCGCGGAAACTTTCGGAGACGCAGAGTGCACTCAATACACCGGAGGCGCAACAACAACAACTCCAGTATCAATGCCCGAGATTCGAATGTACAAAGTTCGTTAAACGCGTTGAACGTTATACGATAGTTGGTTCCGTTATTTTGGCGGAAGTTGCCATTGGCTCGACTCGGCAGTGGAGTGTACGACTCGTTAAAAATGCACGCGAGGACCAATTAGTTCCGTTGAGAAAATATTGGACGGTGATGGTTTACATTGGAGTTGATCACATAATGCGATCGAGGCTTTATGAAATGATAATTCTGCGTCTTTCTCATAATTTAGTATCATCTAAGCGGTTCTATTGTGTTTTGAATAGTTTACGAACCTCTAGCTTCCCCTGTCGTGACAAGCAGGTTGCCTGATCAATCGATACGCAAACGAGATAAGTATTAAAGATTAATAAAACGTCGTATTGTGACAACTTTACCGTGTTTTTTCCACAGAAAGCCAATCGATATCATTAGAATACCGCGAATTCGACAAGAATTACAGGTCGATTTCACCGCTAGGTGGCGCGGCGTCCAGTAGCATAATCCCGCACGTAAATCACGGTGCTCAGCCGGCAATTAACGACTACATAATTCTTCCAGTTTCCAGAGCCCCTTTGCATAATACCCCGTGAAATCGGCCAAACTGCCATGCTCGGCGGCTAGGAAGCGAGACTGGCACGAGAAGACACGGCTGGCCCGGCAGTGTGTCACGGTCGCGGCTAGAAGCGACGACGTTCGGCATCGGAAGGTCATTACCATTAAAGCCCGGCCGCCGAGAGGCCTTGAGCCGATTTAATGCGCGCGGCGCGGCGCGGTTATCGTATCGATAATAGGGAAGACTGTGCCGCCGCGGTGAGAGTGCCCCGGGCAATGTCAACGGCGCACGCAGACCGACGACGCTTGGCTGGCTACCCTAAAGCTCGCGGCTCCGAGGGCTTCGACGATCAGCTGACGATGCGATATCGCTGCGGTAACGATGTTTACGTGCTGCCTGTGATGTAAGAGTGGTTTATTTGGAGGTGGGTTCGTTTCGAGACGAGCAGGGAAATAATAGTGATTAGCTGTTGCATATTGGATGAATTTATTCATTGAAAATGAAATGCGGGTCTTTGGAGACGTGGGTGAGTAAATAAATCTTGAAAAGTAATTTACAGCTGCACTCGAACTGTTTGGGGAAAATGAAAGTGGGTCAGATAGGGTAAATTTCTTCATAAATTTCGAACCTAATGAAAGCTGCTCGGCAATTTCTTCAACTCGAAAGTGCGGCAGCTCTATTTTTAGGCGATCGAGAGAGAGGGAAGAATCTTATTTCTCTTCGGATGTCGATCGACTTTTGTTTACTCCATTATTACGATACTTTCATGCTTTTCCGACATCTGCAGGCAGAGTGCATTTGAATCAGAAAATCGATCGAAGTAAATCTTTCAGGAGATTGACCCAAAAAATAAATTGAATCGCAGAGCCTATATATATATAAAACTTATATTTAATCGTCACGATAGTAGATTGAATAGCATTTTTGATCCCCAGATACGAGATTGTCCAATATCGACACGAGGCATACGTTTTAGCGCGACCCTTTATTTTACAATTTTTATCAGTGCGATCTTAGGGAAAACAACTTTACGAGGGAATAACTGGGAAAATACTTCGACTAAAATCATTGATTTTTAAAAAGTAAACTTTATCAGTCAAATTCTTTAGTTGCTGAGAGTTTACAACAGATTTTATTCTTTTGTACTCGAAAAAAATCGAATTGTTGGTATAAACAATGAATTTCTTTTCTCTTATAATTTAGAAAAACTTTTGTGACTTGAAATTGATAAATTCGTCTAACCTTTTGGGAGCCATTTTGCTCCGTCGTACGTACATCTCAAGCCACGTAGGTAAAGACCGATAAAATGGATCCCAGTAGGATAGGATTCTATCCGAACTTTGAAATTTTTTATGGCGCGCCAAATAAACGCTTCCCCAAAAGTATGTACAAGCTGTTCTGATAAAGTGAAGTGCGTTGCTTTGGAAAAAATACACCGAGCACCGAAGGAGCCCTAATGGATTATTGATTATTTTCAGTCATTCCTTCAACTTCGTGAGAGAAATAGTAAAGAGAAGTTCATTTTCTAGAAGAAAATGCCATTAAATCGTTATTCGCGATCGAAAATACTTTTAAAAAACTTTGGTAATTATTTAAAAGTTACCAAAACTTTTTAATTTTAACATCATTATAAGATAAATAAATCACTACTTCCCAAAACAGTCGATAGCCTTAAAATTTTTTCAAACCCGCCAAAGTACCGACATTCCCTTATCTCACCCGCGAACTCAATCCCGCGCACTTCCGCCTCTCCTTACAAACCCCCCCGGCGAACTTTCCCGTCCCTCCCCCGGCCAGCCGCCTTTTTCAATTTCGCGGCGCATTACAATTCCAGCGGCAGCAGCCGCGGCCGAAAAAGGCCTCGCCTAATACGCTCCCTCGGGACTCGAGCGCGGAAAACTCCCCGACAATCGCGAGCGCGCGCCCTGTGCACACAGCCACCGCCGCCGCACAATTCCGGTCGCGGGGCGCGGGCCAAGTTTGCCGTACGTCGTCGCCGCGGGGGGCGAGCTTGTAAACTTGCCTCTCGAAGCAGACGGAGGCCACCCCCCACCCCCTGAGAGACTCTCGAGAGCGAGCTTTCCCACCGAGACGCACGACGTTTGACCCGCTTTCGGAAAAAGGCGGTGATCGTTCGTCGATGCCGGGATCGTTTTGAAAGTCGCGCGCGGGCTTATCGGGTGGAAGGGTCGGGCGGAGCGGTGGTATTCGCGGCTGCTTGGCTGAGGTATTGTTGTGGCTCGAATTGCGCTGGTTAGGGAAGGTCGTTGGGATCGAAGGGTTTCGTTTTAAGGGCATGAATGCTGAATTGTTCTTGCGTAAAAATTCCTTCGTTTATTCTCTCGAGTCGCGATGCTGGTTTTTACTCGTAAACACGTATTTATTTCAAAAAGTAAGGATTGTAAGGTGGATTCGTCGGAAAATGGAAAATTCGATCGAAACAGATATAAAAACTATTTTTCCGGTGTACATAGGCACTTCTTTCAAGATTTCTTCAAAATTTGAAGTTTCAAATGTGCGGTTGCACCTCGTGTATCTTTTATAATGTATCTTGTAAACAGAAACTGCTCAATGTATCAAAATGTATGCGCATATGTAAATGATGAGTAATAGCTCGGGCTTGATCCCTAATGGGTGATAGAGATAATGAGAAACGACAACTAGACAGTAACGAACACAGTAGGAATATTAATGAGGCCAGCTTTCTTTCCCCGTTCTCGTATTGCATCGAAATTTTATAATGCGTAATGACTACTACCTTTAGTTAATTATGCATGCAAATATAATAGTTTGTATTAATTAAATTGTGTACGCATAATATTATTATTATTAAGTAAGAGAATTTGTATTTATTTACAAAAGAAATTTAAATTAGTGCTAATCAAACCTTTTATTCTGTTTCAGGTGAGAAACCAACTTTCACTCTACCTCTATTCCCAATAAAGTACAGTGAGTACTACAAATTTTTTGAAAAACTCTAAAAATAACACTCGATTTCTATTTCAATAAAAACCTTTTAATCAAGTTTACCATCACGAAAATCTATTTAACCAGCCAAAAAAAAAACAAAGCGCTCCCGTTCGAACGAACCCTTCTTTGTTCACGAAAAATAAAATCCCACCCACCAGCGAACGAACCTCTTCGCGACCCTCGGCGATTCGAAAATAAAAAAGCGCAAGCTTCGCCGCGAGCACGCAGAGAAAAAAAATAGCCGCTCGCTTCTATTTACCGAGCGAGAAAACAGCTCGAAGCCCGGCGTCCGATGAAGATAACCAAAGCGGCGCGCTTTCGCGATTTGTCTCTCTCTCCCTTCCTCCCACGCAAATTCAAGAAGTGAAATATCGGAAAAGATTAGAGGAGATTACAGCCCGGGCCGTAGAACTGCACGCGCGCACTTATGTAAGCGCTCTCGCGTATAAGCCGTGCATTGAACTCGTCGAGCTCGAAATCGTTACCGAGCCGCGCGGATTTGACGTCGGAGGAGCGGCTCAAGTGGAAACAAGCTATAATCAGGTTTTAGACATATTACTCCGCCGCTGCTTAACGGGACAAAGCGAATGTGTTTGAGAAATGTAACGACGCGGCCTCAATCGTTTGCCGTGCAAATAGGCTTCTGTGGACTGAGTCGGATTTTTTTTTTCGTGCCGGTTTCGTTTGCTCTGCGAGTGCTGCTTTAATATGTTATCTGCTGTTTATTTTGGGAGGCTAAATTGTGCACTCGATATTTTGCAGGGGCGTAATTTGAGAAAATAAATGTACGGAGGAGTTTTACCGCTCAATAATGAAACGAAGACTTTACTTTTGCGAAATAAAATATGATGCAAACTGGAAAAGCGTTATTAGATTTCCGACTGACAGTGAAATTTCTATGTTTTTATTGAAGAATATTTTTAAAACAGTGTGAAATTGTATCAAGTCCTTTTTATAAAATCACGCAAAGCGCGCGAATTTACAAATTTCAGGTTTGCATAAAATTCTAAGCTACAAATTTACCGAAGTTTCACGAATTTCTTTTAAATAAAAAAAAAGTATCAATAACACCAATTTCGACCTCCCGTCTAAACCAACCCACGAACACTCTCAAACCGCGAGCGTCCATGAATGGAGCGCGTCCTCAATGAAGCCCCGGCTTACACGTGACGAAAAAGCGGAGAAAGGGCGTAGCCCCGGCCAATTTGCGCGTTAGTCCGGCTCCGAGCAGCGGCCCGCGGTAATTGGGGGCTCGGCGGAGAGAGGAGGGTCGACGTCCTCTCTCGCGCACAGAGGCCCTCGACGATCGTCGGGGCTTCGCGCCGCTTCCTCTCTCGCGAGTTAGCTCCTTTGCGCCGCCGCTCTGCTTTTCGGCGGGTTTCATCGAGCGTTCGATTGTTTGACGCTTTTCGAGGGCGCTTCGGTGGAGGATCGCTCTTCGATACGGCTGGATTGGCGGGACGTTTGCGGAGCTGTGGGAGTGGGGGTGTTGTCTGAGGTGCTTGAAAGAGTTCCGGGAGAGGAGGGAATGGAGTAATTGTGAAAGCTCTGGTTAGTCTTACTTTGAATTGCGAGGAGAAGCGGGTTTGAAATGAAAGTAGCACGGAGGAGAACGTTATTACGTAACTGTTGTAAGAGGAACGTGTGGAATTAGTACCAAAATAAGCTCCTGCAAATTATTTCACTCACTTTTTTTTTATAATTTGTAAATAAATTAAAATTCGCTCTCTTTTATTAGCGCTTCTAATTAGAAACAAAAATATGCCTTAATTATCTAAACATCCAAGTAACTTTCGAAAACTCCGATCCAAAAAAAACCTCCAAATTACCCCGACACAAAGCTTCTCCCACCAATTACCCCACTGCCCGCAAAAAAAAAAACGAACGCACCGCGCCCCTTAAAAGAAGAAAAACAAGTAGACCCGCGACAATGCTCGCTGCTCGCCTGCCGTCCGGGTCACTTACCCTCGGCGAAGACGCGGCCGCGCGCCGCGAGGGATATATGCGACGCAGGGGGCAGGTCGCATGCGGCCATTACCTCGTTAGCCGACTGAGTGGCGCTGCTCGAGCGCGAGTCCGCCCCGCGGCTGTAGGTGAATTGCGCAGCGAGGCCCGCTCGAGAGGCCTTTAATTCCCCCGGCCGACGGGGAAACGAGCTTTGCTCTCGCTGCAGCGGGAAGAAGTCCAATTTGCGATGTTTGACAATCGGCGCGTTTTGGGTTTCGGAGCCGAAATTCGAACGTTTTTCCGCGTATTTGGAAGAATTGTCTGCGGGTTAGTTTGAGAATTGGGTCTTTAAAGTTGAAGAGTCGAGAAACCTTCGAGAAACAACCCTCTTCCAAAGAATAACATCGTTTTTATTAGAGTAAATGTAATAGTTCGCGAACGTTGCTAAGAGAAGTAGGACGACTGTTTTTTAATTAATTTTGCAAAAGTACTTATTTTATTTATTACACCACCCGTATTTTTCTCACCTTTTCGCCTAATTAATTTCGCAATTTCTAATTACGAATCGTGCAAAAAATAAAAAAAAAACGCGCGTCGCGCTCGCCACCCGCGTATAAATATCACCCCGATTCATCCTCCCCCCGCAGCCCTCGAAACCTGCTCGCGAAAGCCCCGCATCACAATTCCCCATTCTGACACGGCTCAGACGCGAGATATGCCAGGCGAAGAATGCCAGTCGAGAGCAGAGAGATGCGATCGGCGTGAATTGCGCGCCTCGCGTCGCTCGCGAGCACATCGATCCGGGCGGAGCACAGCTATTTTCGTCCTCTCTCGAGAGAGCCGCGATGCGTTCGAAAAGTCGAGAGGGCCGCTGAATTTCGGCCCGTCGGCTGCTGAGAAAATGCGCCTGGCGATATAGTTTTCTCGCGAAACGGCTGCCGGGGAAACGCAAATGGGTAAATCGATTATTCGCGATTCGGTGATGGGAGAGAGATATAGTTTTTCCGGGCGGCGCCGAGAATTTAGCCGAGGCGCGCTCGATTTGGAGGGAAAGATTATTTATTCAAGCCGATTCGGTGGAACGGACGGCGTATTAATTAAAGCGTAAATGCTCTAATTGATAATAAAAGCGATATTTTATTCAGGGGGGTATTAAAAGCAGAGAGAATCGATTTTCAACTGAAATCTCCAATTTGGGGAATGTAGGAGAATTAAACCATTTTCCAACCAGTGGATAAAAGGGTTATCGAGCAATAAAGCAACACGTTTAGCCCGAATGTAATTTATAAAAAGGTCAACAGACGCGGGGATTATTTTTAAAACTGATACAATCGTTCTATTTTCGCAATTGAACCGCTTCTCTTTTTACAGAGGCATGCAACTTGATTGACGTTGACAAAATCGAGGCGCACGCCGAACGAATCAATTGAATATACACGTTACCTATACTATCGATGCGCCAAAGGGAAACGCGGCTGATTTTACGCGAGAGTGGCATTGCTCGTTCGGGATTTTCCGCGAATCCATTTAATAGAACTCGGGGAAATGCTTTGTTTCAAAGCAGTTTTTCCTCTCATAATTACCATTTTGACTTTGGTTATAAAATTTTTAATGTGATTTAAAATTTATGCAACTGTCACATTACAAAAGAACGTTTTGAATATCAAAGAAAATTTTATTCTTAAAAAAAAGGCTGAAATCGAAAAAATTTATAGCCTTCGCGCGCTTACATAAATCTGCGTAAATCAAGTTTATCTAAACCATCCTTTAATGACCTCCCTTCCATAAAACTATTCCGCAGTCTTCAAACCGCGGCGGAAGGAGCTATCCGAGCCGTCTATCAGCCCGGTGCGATCTCGAAAAAAAAAAAAAAAGAACATCTCCTCAATCCGTCCTCGGATAAAGTCGGAAACCGCGAGAGAGAGAGAGAACCGCTCGTTCGGCGGGGCGAGAATTCGCGGGCGTAATTCAGCGCGAATTCCTCCGATGGCTCGGCGCTTTAATTTAAAGGAAAATTCTTCGAACTTTCGCCGCGGCGCCGAGGGTAGAAATTAGCCGGGCGACTCGTGAATTCTTTAAAGGTCCGCGGGCCGCAAAGTTCGACGTTTGACTTTCGCGCCGAGATATCGTGAGAGCGGAGGGCTGCCAGGGTGGAAACTGAGTTATTGAGGGTTTTTGACGAGCGGCGAAAGGGTGGAGAGCTGCGCGAAGAGGAACGAATCGGTGTAATTCTCCAAGTTTTTTTTTGTTTTGTTACAGCTACGTTCAAAAACATAAAATTATTAATTTATAATTCCATTTCAAAAGACTAAATTTGGAGTTAGAACTTCGTTTTCATTGATACTACTTGCTATATATTTATTTTTTGAAGTTTACTTACAAGGAGAACACATGACATATGGGTAATGGATTTTCCTGTAACTTTTGGATATGTTTTCTAATGTTAAAATATGAAGGAAGCCGCGTCCGTTCGGCCTAACGCTCGATTTTTCAAAAGTTATGTGCTTTTTTAGCAAAAATCTAACAAAAATCGATTTTTTTTAATCACGT
>UCOM01001996.1:0-32193 GCA_900474385.1 Ormyrus pomaceus | reverse complement strand
AAATTCTCTTCATAGTATGACATTGAGAGCCACGAGGTTACATAGCCTTACTTTTTCAGAACATTTAGATTAGCTATATTTAATACCTTAAAAATGGGTTTAAGCTTTTATTCTATTAAATGTTTAGTTCATGTGAAAAAAAGCGTTTCATGCTAGGAAATTATATTCTAAAAAGGTTAGCTTGTTCCTACTTAATCTTTTTTTTTGCTACCTATTTACTAGTTAAGAAATGTTGTCCATTTCTACCAGGGCATAGTTTTTAAAATAATTAAGTTCAAGTTTTAGTAATTGTGAATTAAGTAAATTAACTAACGTGTTTAAAATTTATTTTTCATTGATTAAGTAACCAAGGGTACTGCAAAGTGTACATAATTAAGCCTTTGATTCTATAGATTTCATTCAAATGACCTGACTGCAGATATCGAATTCTAAATTTGTTATTTTATAACATTTGTAAAAAACATTGAAGTTATTGTATGTAATTAATACGCCTATTCATGTCATATAAGGATTTGAAACGTTTTTTATAACACTAAATATATTTTGGAAGACTTTCACTTTGAATGCCAAAGATTTGATACTTAAGACTTAAAATGTAAGAAAGTGTAAATTTTACTAATTCTTACAAATATCTATGACTGAATTGAAACCTTTGTAAAAAAAGGAACAAATAATATTTTAAACTTTTTTTTATACTGCATGGAATCACAAAATTTTTATAATAAACATATGTCCAAATGACTGAAATTGAAGCATGATGTATAAATTCTTGTAAATAATGGTGCTACTTGTTTGGTGCTATTGAAATATTGCTCATTATAACAGTTAATTTGTATTTTTGTAAATCTGATAAGTATCATCATGAGCAAAACTTACTGACATTTGTATTGTTGTAAAAAACTTTGTTAATTGCAAAATGTAAAAATATTGCACAAAAATCAAAATGCAGAAAATAAATTATACCTATGAACTTGGTTGCTATTTAAAAACTAATTTATTTTTCCTTAGATGCCAGAGTACATTCGACCCTTTCTTGTTAGTCAAGTCATCAATTTCCTGTTTTTCTCATTAAAAATTTCCAATTTTTTGCTAAAAGCAAGAAAATGTAGTGGTACATACTATGATAGAAGCAACAGAACCCTTACAAGACTTTTAATAAGAGGTCATGCAGCTAGAGCAATGAAGGGCTTCAGCACTAACAGTCGAAGTTACACTTATTCAACAAATCTCTTATGGCCTGTGTGGCTTTTAGATACTAGCTAAGCTTGTGAATATCCGTAAAGTTAGATTTAAATGTAATGTCAAACCCTATGTGTTGTCTAAACTTTAAGGATATGGGATAAAGATATTCTAATATTATTTTCAATAACTTAATAAATCTAACATTTTTAAAATATACGTATTTCCTTTTTTTTTTTATTAATTTGAAATTTTTACTTTTGTTTCAAGTTTCAAAAACGAGAAGTTTTGGAAATTATTTTTATGTAGGGTGTAAAATTCTTAAGAAAGTTTTGTTCTGAAACTCAAACTTTTTGTTCGCCATACCCTTAAAGTATGTATTTAAAGAAAAATTTCCATATATACAGCTTCAGCCATCGCGCATCGTCTCTTCACGTCTCACGTCGTTCCAAATTTACTTTCTAATCGCTGCCCCCTTCCCATATTGCAAAATCTTAAGCACTCGTCAAATCAATCGTCAGCTCCACTAAAAATCTCTCACTCGTTCATTCACGATACGTATATACCTGTCTCTATCTCTCATCGAGCGCTTGACACAAACAAATTTAAAAAACTCAACTCTCTGAGCATGTGAGCATGGATTGACTTTGCCGGCGCGCGCCTCGGTGCCGCTTGTGTTTGCAGGTGGAGAAACCCGTAACCGAGGGTCTAAGTCATCGCACTCGTGACCAGTGGGAGATCGACAGATCATCGCTCAAGTTTGTAAGAAAACTCGGCCAGGGACAGTTCGGCGAGGTCTGGGAAGGCCTTTGGAACAATACGACGCCCGTAGCTATTAAAACGCTCAAGCCCGGAACCATGGATCCCAAGGACTTCCTCGCTGAGGCACAGATCATGAAGAAATTACGACATGGAAAACTGATACAACTTTACGCTGTTTGCACTATGGAAGAACCGATTTATATTATTACCGAACTCATGAGGAATGGAAGCTTGCTCGAATTCTTGCAAGGTAGTGCTAAATTAAAAGGCAAAGGATCGTTTTTTTATTTATTTTTTTTCTCTCTTGGAAGGAGTATATCCTTCTAAGCTGTTCTCTCCTCTTTCACTTTACTAATAAAAGTTCTGTTGTCAAATCAAGCAAATTTTAAAGTATATTAAAAAAAACAATTTGATATTTGAATTTGTATATTTTCTAAATATGCTTTAAACTGCTTTGACAACTACTTTAATTATTGAAAGCATGCTAAGAAATTTATGTAATAAAACTATTTAAATGTTTAATAATCTAAAAGTCAAGGAAACATTTTTAATATAAAGTAACATTATTTAAAGTAAAATTATTTCACTACTGAAAATAATAGAAATGTTGATACAACATCTATTTCAGCATCTTTAAAACGTTCTTTCTATTCAAAGCAATGACAAAATCAAAATTTATTGTCGTCAACATGTGTAACTCTTCTTTTGAAACGACAATGCTGATAGATTATAATAATAATAATAATTTTAGTTTAGCAAAAAGTTAAAGTAAATTTTTAATTATTTTTTTATGTTATTTATTTGAATATTGAAAATTTTTTGTTCAAAAGCAAAAACTAAATGTCTAATGAATAAAAAAATATACTGCAATGAATACGTATATTTATATCGATAACGTTATACGTTTATTGCTAAAACTAAAAAATTGTAGGATATTTTAAAGTGTCCATTAAACTAACGTGCTGCTTTATAAAAGAACTGCAGTAAAAACTTTTTTACAGAAAAGAACATAAAAATGTAAGCTTAGTTTACTTCTCAAACTTTTCATTTTTCCAAACTACTTGCTGAAGCATTACAAATAGGCAAACAATCACTAAACGCGTATATTTTCAGGAAAGGGACGCGGTCTCAAACTGCAGCAGCTGATCGATATGTCGGCGCAGATAGCGATGGGTATGGCGTATCTCGAATCGCAGAACTACATCCACAGGGACTTGGCCGCTCGTAACGTTTTGGTGGCAGACGGTAACATCGTGAAAATCGCGGACTTTGGGTTGGCTAGGCTGATCAAGGAAGACGAGTACGAAGCCCGTATTGGCGCTCGCTTCCCGATCAAGTGGACTGCTCCGGAGGCTGCTAATTATAGCAAGTTCAGTATAAAGTCCGACGTTTGGTCATTCGGAATTCTGCTTACGGAACTTGTCACTTATGGCCGAATACCTTATCCTGGTAAGTGACCTGTTGTTATTATCTTGAGAATAGTCTTGAGTGAAAAATTATTAATTTTTCCTAATTTTTTAAGATTGCTTGTACGAGATGTTAATTTGACCTCAGTTAAAGTTTATTCTAGTCTTATTAAGCTTAAAAAGCTTGCTTAACTTTAAACAGTTGGATGGTTTTTTTTCTTAATACAAGGGAGAAATTTAACTAAAAACAACTAATTTTCAGGTATGACAAATGCTGAGGTATTGCACCAGGTTGAGCACGGTTACCGTATGCCTTGCCCTCCAGGTTGTCCACCACCTCTCTATGATATCATGCTTGAATGCTGGAACAAAGACCCGATGAAGAGGCCGACCTTCGAAACCTTGCAGTGGAAGCTCGAAGATTTCTTCACCATGGAGGGCTCCGAGTATAAAGAAGCATCGGCTTACTGAGTAATAGCCAATGCGAAATTTCGCAACATTGACCAGCGCATCATGTAACTGCTGAAAAAATGATTAAGGGAAACGATTCTCTTCCCTTGACGATACTGTTAAGAAGAGTGAAACGAAAAAAAAGTAAACGTTGTGGCACGCTTGAAAAAAGACTAAGTGCACATTTTTTGTAGAAGTTTTTGGAAGAAAATCTACGGAGACATAGAACGGTGACTTTGTTTTAGAAGGATAATACGAAGTTTGTGATATTTTAAATGGACAGAGCAGCATTGGCTCTATATATGTGGACCTAGTGACGATTGTGAAGTGTAGACGCGGTATTGTTTATTTTAATATTTTTTTATTTTTATCGATCTAACTTTTATTATTAATAATATTATTATATTATTATTTTTTTCGTTTATTCATTGTCACATTCTGGCTGCCATATACAAGATTATTGAAAAAAGGAGTGAAGTATCATTGAGTACCTCGTGATTCTTTGCTAATGTGGGACTTTGTAATTTTTAAAAAGTAAAAAGCGACATAGGTGTCTAATCCTCTTAGTATGCAATAAGTGAAAATAATAAGTGCAGTTTTAAGGATAGCTTCAAACTGCCTCTCTATTGAACGTTAGGAGTTTGAGCAATGTGGTATAACAAATATAAAAACTATTGCGGAAAAAATTTTGGAAGTTTGTAAATTTTTTTGTTTTCATATTTGAAAATAGGTAACGACAGTATTGAATCATCTTTGGATGAAGTGTTGGGATACATAATTTCTTTCCGAATATTTATTTTATTTCCATGTGCATTATTAGAATTTAAAATGGAATTACTGTGCAATGCATTCCAGTAACAAAAACATTATGCAATAATTTGTGTGACAAATCGTTGGGTGTCACATAATGCTTTTTTATTAAATGAGATGAAACAAAAAAACTTACATTTATTATTATAAAATTATTACCGTTATAGTTTTACTTTGTTTATATTGCATTTTGCCACTCCCAAACAGTAATCTGGCTGTTTGAAAACGTCTTAGAGATTGTACATTTGTTTAAAACTCAGCAACGGCAAAGAAGCAAAAAATGTAATTGCCAAATATATTTGGCACAATTAATCCTGTAATCGATCCCAGCAAACGCACTTGTAATTGTTTATGTGTAATTATAATAATGTTGCGTCGTAATATGACACGCTTGAAAGCCGGTTACTACCTGTTTGCTGGGCGAGCTCGTGCTTTTCCGATTGTCTTATTTTAAGGGTACGGCCTACGTAAATTCAAACTTTACAGATAAGATATACTTTTCTAGATTAAATATTGTGAAGTGCTTTTTATCGAACTTTGTGAATTTCACATCATGATTGCATGAAGTTTCATCGTTATAGAATTTCAATTTAAATTTTATCAATCATTCATAATGAATACGTGTAATGGCGAATACATTTTAATAGTGCGCAAAAGATTTTTATTTTATTTAAAAAAAAAAATTAAGAAACGGTCCGTCCAAAACAACAGAACGACGAAGACTGTCATATACTAAAAAGTACTTTGAGACTTGTATAACTTTTATTTCGGGTATTTTGAAAAGTAGGCTTATCGCCATCCCTTAAAAACGAGACTCTATTATTGTATTTATAAATCTCGAACATTTAAATATTAAGTGATTGTAAGAAATAATAGTCATTAACGATGTTAATCGGAGAGTCCTTTTAAGGACTTTCGTTTTAATCATGGATAATTCGTAGCGTGTGAACGAGAGCTGGAATTTTCTAGCTCTATGTATGAATGTAAGGAAGAATATTTACCGTTAAGCTTCCATTATACGATATAATTCCGATGCATAATTTTTATTTTTTATTTTTAGTTTATTTTTAAAAATTTGTGCAAGAATATTATGCATTTTTCACTTAAGGCTCGCTTTTTTCTTTTAGTGTTAAATATTGTACATTAAGTAAGATGAAGATCGAAAAGTAATAAAAAGCGCTCGTTTTATATAATTTATATTTGTAACTTTATCTGTAATTTATAATCATCGATAAATTTGATATAACTGGAAATTAACAAAAATTTTTAGTAAAAGTAATTTTTATTTTATTTGTTATTGACAATTATTTAATCGAAGCTAAAATTACGTCTTCTGATATTCGTGCGTAATTGAATGAGATTATATCGAAAAAAGCAAACCACGGCATGATGAAAAAATTAAAAAAATATTAACTATTGATATTATACATTAAATATAAAATAGATCTTTTTGTACCTATCACCTTGTTTCACGAAAAAGGACGACTTGAAAAGCTTACGCGAAAAAGAAGTGGCGCTTGTAGGTTTCAGGGACCATCCTGTTGCGAGTGGCTGGTTTAAACGGAGCAAGATGAAACGTCAATTTGCTGATATATGTCATACGAACTGTAATTTTAATTTCAATCATAAAATAGATTACTGTTTTATTAAATTACTTGTTTTTTTATTTCAATATTCCATTATTTTTTTAAATATATCATAGTAAACTTACAACTAAAGTATAAAAAAATAGTAAATAATGTATTCAGTCGCATTTTCATGTCTTATTAGAAATTTGAAAAACTGTTTCGTAGTGTAATATTATTTTCAAAAGACAAAATATTTGTTTCACTAAGTTAGAAAAGTATAATTTTGTACTCTATAATAATCGCTTATTAAATCGGATTTGATGTTCTAAAAAGATTTCTACTGTTTAATAACTTTAAAAGGAAATGAAAAGGATCAAGAATTTCTTTTTCACATAAAGTAGAATCGAGCATTTACATATTCATGAGCAAAAAATGTACTACTTTATTAATTATTGTTTCTTCAATTCTCTGCGAACTTCAGAAAGTTACTTTACCTTTCAATTTTGAACTATTCTTTTTAAAAGAAAGTTTATTTTTTGATATAAATTTTATTTTCAGCTAATAAAACATTTGATGAAGTGTAACATTTTTTTCTATTTTTGACAGTTAATGGACGAAGCTATTTTTAATCTTTCTTACGAGTATGAAACTGTTATTCGTTTCTGGTCGGCATAAGGTGAATAAACTAGCTAAGAATTAATGTATGCATATAGAAACGTACTTTACAGCAAGCCTAAATTACGTTTTCGCGCAAGACTATTAAAATATTATTTCAAATGAACAAATATAACATCCATGAAAATTTGTATAATAGGACAAGACATATACAATAATTTTTAGCGCATCCCTTGTGTTATTCTACTTTGAAAATTGGCAAAATCTGCAAAGGATACCGGTATCATCGGGGCCGCTGGTAACGCCGCCCTTCCCGCTGCCATCGGCACAGCATTGCCATATACTCGCTTCCCTCGGTACACCTACGTCTCTCTTTCTCCGGGGCCGTGCACTCACACGTACGCGCGGCGCTGGCAGGAGAGAGAGAGAGAGAGAGAGAGAGAGAGAAAGAGAGAGCGCGAGGGGAGAGAGCACAGGTGTTCGCCGTCGTCGTCGGCCGTCGACGAACCTGCCAGTCGAGCGCGCGCCGGCCTGCCTGCCAGTGTCCGCCCATCCGCGTCGCGCCAGCCAAGTTTGATCGAAGGAGAGAGAGCGGCCGGCGCCTCTCCTTTTTTTTTTCACGCCGGGCCCCGGAGACTTACACTCTTCGTACTCGTTCCGCGGCCTCGGCAGCTTTTGTCGCGAGTGCTTCTTTTTCTTCTCTCGGAGCCGCAGCGCGCCCGTATAAATTGCATTTCGTGCGGGGAGCCAGTATTAGCGCCAAGTGTGAGAGGAAGGTGCGCGCACACATACAGGGACGCCGGAAATCGCAGTTGGGTATTATGCTAATCAAACGGCGCTCAGAATGCGGGAGGAAGACCTCGAGATATCACTCAAGGTGGGTTTGCCCGAGATACTTTTTTTCCATCGGGGAAGAGGAATGAGGTGAATTGCGTGCCGGTAGTTTTTGCTTCCTCCACAGTTTCTGCTGTTTTTCAAGGGGTTTTACGGCAATAATGGAATTCACCGAGTTGTTTGTTGACGCTTTCAAATCGAAATTCCTTAGGTATTTTATGGAATAGAACCCTTGGAACTTTGACGTAATCATTCAACGTAAACAATTCAAATTAACATGTTGTTTTTATTCTTGCTAATCGTATTCTTAATTTACAAATAAAACGTAAAACAACGTGGGTTTTTCGATAAAACTTTTTCACGAGCTTTTCAATTTACCCAGAATGCAAAGAAACTAAGACCAGTAACAATTAAACACTTTTTAATCTTTTTAAGATTTTGAATTCTACTTACGTATTTCTATCATTGATAATATTTAAAATTTCATTCATTAAATAACCGATGCACAACTGATGAATTTATTTCAATGCAGAATCTAGTGTTTTTTTATTATAAAAATACATTATTATAAAGGAATTTTGACATTGATGGGACGCGTGACATATTACAGTTTATCAGGACATTGACGTCGCAGTTTCTAAAATTTATTTGCAAGCCCTTTTTACGCGGTTAAGGAAGCTGAGTCATAAATGACTCATGAAGGTTTTCAATGACCGAGAGAATTTTACCATAGATTGTCATAAATTATTCCTAAACGATGCTAAAATTCTAGTGTATATTGGTAATTGTAAAATACTGATAAATAATTCGTACGTTTATGACTTCTAAAGCGAAAGAATTTATTTTCACATAGAAAATACATGTATTGCAGAAAAAAAAAACTTTTATATAAAACGTTACAATCAACTTTGAACATCTTTTCTACGATGAACCTAATTATATTAAGCACAGAATGTTAATTCGAATCGGAATTTTAAATGAGCTTCTTCGAAACCCGGATTTTAGTGCATTCATCTCGGGATTCCGAGACTTTCAATGGAAAGGTGTAGCAGGAATAAGCAGTCGCGTAATTTGTTTCAACTTTAAAGGCATTGTCGTTCATGAGACCGTGAGAAATTCTTTTATAAAATAGTTTCCATTTAACTGTCCCGTATAAGAGCTGCAAAATAACTTTGAATATGATAATTTCTGTCTTTGATACCACACGAGACGCTTTTTAATTCAGATGCGCGAGAATTCTCGATGAAAAAGGCTGACGCATTTGTCATTTTAACGAGAAAATTTATACGCCATTTAATTTGAATTCGACCATTCAATACTACCGGTGTTCGATACATCTGTTACCGCCAAACATTCCCGCATCCTTTGCATCGCTTGCATTCCCGACAGCGCAAAGCTCGGCGCACGAAAAATCCGGTGAAAAGCAGAAAAAGCAGCAAATCCGCGCGGGGCCTCTTTTGCACGGGCCATCGAGCAGCTCCGACTGCGAACGCACTGCATATACATCGCTGCAGCGGATACTTGCAGTGATAGCAAGGAAGAAGCTCTCCTGGCGCGCGTCTCTCGCTCGAGCGAGGAATCGACGGGGGAGGGGGAGAGGAAAAGCGAGCGAGCGCAGGTTTGTTTGCCGATGCGATGCAAGCGGCCACGAGGCTAAGGTTGAGGCCCTTCGCCAGCCGCGGCCTTGCCGCCGCCTCCTCCATTCCTGCGCCTCGCGAACGCCTGCCGAGCTGCGGCTGGCTCACGTGCTGGCTCCACATAAGCTTTTCGCCTGCCGTCCTACCCTTTCGCCTGGGAGGCTGGACGCTTATTCGCGTTGGCCGCTGGGTTAGCGGATAAAATTCGACCCGCTGCGAGATCGTAACTGCAGGTGTTAGAATCTACTGAATGGAGTTAGTGTGATAAAATTTTAAAAACAAGGGATAAAATGTGCATGGTAGTCGCGTTGAACGATCGAGCTTATTTTTAGTGAAAATAGAAAATAAAATTGCGGGAATATGATTTATTGTTACTTGATAAATGGTTTTGTTGTGAAAGTTTCGAATTAAATTGATCTACTGCAAAAACGAAAGCACATCGTATAGACGCTAAATGAATGAGTTCGAAAGTGACTGTTAATCAATTTGCCAAGCAAGTAGAGAAAGGACCATAAATAGTGTTTCACTAAATTTGCAACGGAGATTATTCAACAAAGCGCTTTAGTTCACTTTCAATGCTTAATTTTCCGTCAAAAAGAAGAACTTTCGTTACTTTGAATTAATTTTTTAAATATATATTTTACTAAACTCTTAATAGTTGAATTAAATTTTTCAAATCATTTTCCAGTAAAGGAATACAAATATATAATAAAGTCAAATTTAACAATTTTCTTATTAAATTTATTATATTTGTTATTTCAGAGATGATTGGACTATCAAAAAAGATTAACATAACTTTATATCCGTCTGTGCATTAATAAGTTTTTGTGTCTCCTAAAATTCACAATATTTCATCAGATACCATAAATCAGGATTAATAATGAATTTTTGAGAAAACTATAAGATTTTATAAATATATATGATAAACTGTAATTTTGTTGACTATTTAGTCTTAAAAATATTACATCCGACTTTATAAAAATTCACCATCACCTAATAAGAAGGAAACATGAAAGAATCTTAATAAAACCCGAAAGCCTCCGCTTAATTTTTCCTACCTCTCGATCCTCTATTCCCGAGGTATCCCGCTCGATTAATTGATCGAAAAAGGCCCCTAAGCCGCCCCGGCTACCTCGTAATCTCGCAACAATCTAGCCTCGTCGCGAAGAAAAAAAATCTGCCGGCTCGAAAACTGAGTCGCGGCCAGTTTACGGCATCGTAAAGGGGGTAGTATAGTAGTAGCCGAAAGGCGGTGGAAAAAAGGTGCGCTTATATATATATGTATAAACTGGTGGAGGAAGGCATCGGCAGGCCGTAATCGCGCGTTATATAGTTCTGGCGCACGCATCGCCTCGGCTTAACGGGACGAGTCTTCATATTCTTCTCTCTAGCGCTCCTCTCCGTAAAGGTATGCGCGCGTTAATTTCGCTCGCCGACTCGCTGCTGCTAGGCTCTCTCTCTCTCTCTCCGCTTTTATATATACGCGTATAACGCAAGCGTATCTGCCTTTTATACATGTATACGCGTGTATGGGGACGACGCGGCTCGTCGCGGATCGCTTCTTCTTCTTCTTCTTCTTCTTCTTCTTCGCCTCCTTCTTCTCTTCCTCTTTGCCTGCGCGTCTTCGTCGGCTTTCTTGCGCGTCCTTCGCCTTCTTACATGTGGCGGCTGGCGATAGCGGTGTTCTGCACTGCTAGGCAACTCTTAAGCGGTGCGGTTGCTCTTTCTGCGTAAGCTTCATTTTTTTTCCGCGCGAGGTTCTTCGAGGACTTTTTGGATAATAAGGCTGGGGGGATTTTTTTTTCCTTTTTTCGGTTTTTTTGGAAAAATCGTGTTTAATCCTTGAACTGACCGCTAATGGAGGAATTCCATAAACTTATCTGAAACATTCTGATTACATAATTAAGTAGTGGTTTTGATTTAAGGAGAGAGATAAAAAGGTTTTTATGATTTACGGAAAGAGGAGTTCAAAATTCGCTGAAAATTTTAATTTTAATATTAATTCCAGACGATTTTTAACGATCTTATCCAGCACAAAAAATGAGGGAATTAAGTATAGGGTATCCAGTCCGGTTTTGTTTAAATTGAGACAGATCCCGAAAAATGTCATTCTCCTATGTGTAATTTATTACGGCTTTAAACTCTGCTTTGCCCGATAATTTAGGGTTTTGACCAAATTCGAGGTATCACCGAAAGCAATTATAGGATTTCAAAGTTATTTGAGACTTCTACCACTATTTGAACTAACATTACTAGTCCGAAATTCAGGAAATCTTAAATTTATATAAGTAACACGAATAATACTGATAACCATTTTTTTTTTATTTTTTTTTTATTTTTTTATTTTTTTTTTATAACCATTTTTAACGGAGTTGCTTATAATTTATAAAGCAGCTTTTAAAGTATATCAAATTTAATAAACTTTTATAGTCCTTTCACCTCAATTCTCTTTTACTCTAAATTGCAAAAACCAATATAGCCAACATTAGTGAATTTCCGTCTCGTGATAATTTCGAACCTTAATGACCGCATCGATTGCTCGCAAAAATCCCGGTCTGCAGACAGGTCAAATAATGCGACCAGGTTTGAAAAAAAAAAGATAATAAATAACGCGGCCCCACCTTGGGAAGTACCATTGCAACCGATGTGATTTGGGAATTTTACGATCAACGACGGGAGAAGCCGGTTTCTCGATGGGACCGAGATGCGCCAAAAGTCGACGTTGCGCGATTTCCGTAAATTGAAGCCACCTTTCGGTTCTCATTATTGTACGCTTTTATTTTTTGAATACAATATATAGTTTCTTTTAATAATTTGAATAAAATGGAAATGGTTTTGAAAAGTAGTTCTGATAAAAATTCTTAAACCTCGTTGTGAAATGTACTATTTAAATTCTAATTAATGTGCCCTAATAAATTCGAGCAGTTTTATAAAAGTGAAGCAAGTATAATATTTTTTGGATAAGCTTAAATAATAATCGGTAGATTCAAATTTTCAGGAAGAGATTTTTCATTATCTAATAATTTTTTTCTCTTTTCTCTTTTTTTTACCATTTTCTTTCGATAAATAAAAGGAAATTGTAGAGTTGCCAAATCGCCTTGCAACCTGCATTGGAATCACAGTTTAATAATATAAAACACTTAAAAATAAGTACTGCGTTGTTCTAATATTGTGGTAGAGACTGGAGATCGCCTTAGATTGTGCTCGCGACGCAATAAATTATCTCCTTAAAAATATAATCAACTACTTTTGACAGCTAAACTGTGAATATAATATTAAAGATTGACGCTCAACGAACTTTAATCGAAACAATCAAAGCTCGCTTACAAATAATCTAAAAGCTCTTTTGCCATATTCTCCAACTGCCATCACGCGCGTCGAATTCCTAGGAAAACTAGAGTCGCACCGTGTACTTTCCCGCGGAATTACCTACGCAATTACAAGCGGACTTCGATTCTGTCCCATCGCAGTCGGCCACGACAATTGTCTCACTTGCCCGGGTATACAGAGCGTGCGTGCGTGGCTCAATTACCCCGTCGGCGAATGATTTATGCCCCGGAGCACGCTTGCACACTACATCGAGCCCGCTTCACCGAACTACGCGATTGATCAGTGTACCGGAGAGGGGAAGTCCGAGCGCGGCGGGCAATCGTCGCGAGCGCCTAATATACAGTGTTTACTGGCTACAGTTCGACGCTCGGCTTTTGATAGCCGGGATTACCCACGGCGTCGAGGACGCAATGCAGCGAAGTAAACAATGTATCGAGAGTATTTAAGAGGAGACCCCCGAGTCGTTGGACCAGTGCAGCCTTCACTTTGAAGCTGAGTGGATCGCGCTGAAGTTTTCGACAGCTGGTTGTTTTGTGCGTTTCTACAGTTGTTTTAATTAGTATCTTCGGAGGCTAATTCGCTACTTCTGCGAGGTAATCGAGCAAGTGCACGGTCTAGTTTCCAAGTTGACATAGTGCCTTCGGAAAGCTGTAATTTGTGTACGACCTGATTTAACTTTTCTTTACCTCGTCATTGGCAATCGTAAAAAGTGTTCTGAGGCAAGGCTTTTTTTATTACTGTAACTCGCTGCAAAATAAAGTTATTAATAATAAAAGCTCGAGCATCGGCGCAGATACCATTTCAAATCGAAAGCTTAGAGTTTTGCTTTTAAAACTGAAATGTCGCTATTTCAAAGTGCAATGCTAAATGCCTTATCCACGAGCAGCGACTCGGAAAACAGCCAAGATCACGACAGCGACTCTCAGATCAGGAAGGCTATTAGCGCAGTTAAAGTTGACAGTTGCGGTGTGACGAGAGTCAACGTCCCGGCTACCAGCTTCGCTTGGACGATCAGTGACTTCAGCATCTGCGGTAGAAAACCTGGGGAATTTCTAGAATCGCCAGTTTTTCCGACTGACAATGACTCGCAACCAAAATGGAAACTGCAGTTGTACCCCAAAGGTGTAAATGTTGAAGAAAGGGACTACGTGGCTTTATTTCTCTGTTTGGTGTCGTCTCATAGACCAGAGGTCGAGGCTAAGTACAAGTTTTCAGTTTTAAACTCTTGTGGCAAGGAATCTCATAAGAGAAGAGGATCAAAGGTATTTGTTCAAGGTGACTCGAATAAAGAAGCTTGGGGAGCCAGGCAGTTTGTGAAGAGAAACTTTTTGGTGAACGCGAGAAACGACCTTCTTATCGATGACAATCTTACAGTTCTATGCAGAGTTACTGCTAATACTGGCGAATACTTCAATAGTTTACAATGCCACTTGTGCGAGACCATTGAATCCAAAGAGTACTACGATTACACTTACTTTCGAAGCGGTACCGAGCCTCTGAATTTTGAATCACGGCAATGCGAACCAGCCTGGCGCTTCAATTACAACAGCTCCGTGGCCGACTCCTGCGACAGTGTGATATCTAATGAATGTTGTCAACTCGCGGAGGACCTTGGGCTTCTTTTGCAAGACCACAAATTCAGCGATGTCATTCTGGTATCGAGCGACGGAAAAGAGTACGAGGTTCATAAAAATATCCTCGCGGCTAGGAGTACGGTTTTTGCGGCCATGTTTCAGCACGATTTCGTAGAAAACAAGGACAATGTAGTACGCCTCGAGGATGCAGATTTCAAAGTGCTGGAGGAGGTGTTGAGGTTCGTTTACACTGGAAGGGTGACGAATCGCAGAGACTTGGCGCAAGATATCTTTGCAGTAGCCGACAAATATGCGATAGAAGGATTGAGGAACGTCTATGAGCGAGTACTCGTAGAAGATTTAAATGTGAACAATGCGGTCGATTTTCTCATTCTTGCTGATTCTCACGGAGCAATGAATTTCAAGAAGCAAGTTATCAACTTTATTGCGGTTCATGCAAGAGATCTGATCGGTTCGATGACGTTTAAATCGACTGAAGCCAATCGTCCGAATTTAATTCTCGAAACTTTGCGAGCAATAACAGAAATGAATTAAGTTTTTGCTTAAGATAGATGTTTGATTAATTTGTAGTTAAAATGTTAAAAAGATTCCTTACTGTTATTTAGTCGCTGTTTTAAAAAGTTGACTTTTATTCTAAGTTTGAAATAAACTTTTGATAGAACTTTTAGTCATAAATGTGTAAATATTTTACTAAAGACTAACAATTAACAGTACAAAGAATATTATTAAGAATTAACAGTACAAAGAGAATATTTATATATCTGCTTTTTATATTTGTATACAACATTTTGTAGATCTATTTTGTATATTATTTATAATACAAATATTTATAATTTTCATATTGTTAATCCTTTTCAATCCTAAAACGCACCTTAAGATTTTTAATGATTTACAATAACCGTAAAGAGAGAAAAATTATTGAATAAAGTAGGCGATAATTTTTAATGAATTTTTATAGCAGTAATACATCAGATCTCCCGTTTGTTGGTGCGCAGGCAAAATTCCTAATAGGAAGGCTTCTCATAATTTAAAGCTAAATTATTAAACAAAACAACTTCCGACGCAAGGCGTCACGGCTGAAAAGCCAGACGAAAAGCAGACATTAAGCCTGGTATACGCCAAGTGCGCAGAAGCTCATCGACAAAAAAGCCAATTTCTCTTCGGCGCGGCGGGCGACCTTTGCCGCCGCCTCCTCCTTCATCCCGTCGTAATATAATGCTCTTTCCCCGCAGATATTCACACGATTAAGGCGCATATCGCATAATTAAGCCGAGCGAACCGCTCGTTTTCGATAATCTGGGCCGGGATCGCAATAATTACGGCCAGGACAGAGAAAAATGCGCTCCGCTCGCGCTCCTCATTTCACAATGGCTCTGTCGTCGGGGAAAACTCGCTCTCGGGGGGGCCCCGGGAATAATTAGAATTGAATCGAGCGCGTCTGAAGGAGCGCTCCGCGCGCGCGAACCTGTCAATCCCCATGGAAAAATACTTATCGCCTTTTTTCAGCATTGTCTCCGGCGTTTCTTTGAGAAAAAGGCTGGCTGCTGCTGCGGCGCGGCATAATTGCAGCTTTTTGCCGGTGCTTTTTTTTTGGTTCGGCTTTCTAGCTTAAGCTTCGCCGTGCGATGGGAAAGATTAGTCGAGGAAAGTTGGATTTATGCACTCCGGCTCGCTCGCCGTATTTGGCTCCGAGATAATTTCTGCATGGGATAAACGGCTGACGAGTCGGATGAATGGGAGGGTTTATCGGAAAGCAATTCAGAGTTACATTGTAATGGCGACAAAAAGCTAAGCAGACTTTCGCTGGGGAAATTGATTCATTGCTAAGCAGAGATTAGAGAATGCTATATTACGTTTGGATAAGAACGGGGCGGATTGCGTGCATTCGAAAATAAATTATCACTGCTAAATTAATGAATAAAGTACTGGTTACGTCATATTAGAAAAGAAGAATCACTTTCCTAATTCAATATTCAAAAATTAATCGGTCAAATAACAGATTAGCTATATATTGTCTCACTATCGTACTTTACGTTCTAATTGACGAAAAGTAAGTACGGTTTCGTCAGTCGTAAATTACCTATACTATATACATTTTACTAATTTCGATAAATTTTTTCTACATGCAATTCTATGTTAGAATGAATTTATAAATCAATCTTTTCCTCAAAAAGAAATTTCTAAAAATCGGGATATAATTAAATTTATTTAAACTTGTAACATATTAAAAATGTAGTCCTTGTTTAAAACGGTGCTTCAAATCGTGTAAAGGGATAGAGATATTGACACGACAGTGTTAACGATCGGATAACGTTTTTGTTAAGACGCCTAATGATCCTACAGGGAAAATTATGGATGCTCAAGAAGCAGTTATTGTCTCAGCTAGTGCCGATAAAAGAGTTCAAGTATAATAATTGTTGTAGTAAACTTTTACATCGTCTTTAACGGATTATTAAAGAAAAGGAAATGAGATAACAAAACGCATTTTTTTTCTAGAATTTTAATCATAAAACTTAAATAAAGTTCTTTTGAAATAAGTAAAATTTATTTCATTTTAGATTAAAGTTTTAACGTAACAACATTTTTTTTCTTTTTTAAACTGAAAGACTTCTTATTTTTCAGGGAAAGCATAAACTTCGATAAAGCAAAATGACTTCTTTGAAGTCCCACATATCGATCGGCAGTACTGCCGATACGTCTTCAATTAGAATAAAAACAAGCTTGCAATCTAAAATTAGGTCAGTTTTTCTTGTTATTGTCCCAAGCTTTTCACTATTGTTTATTTTACTCTGTCTATACTTCTGGGCTAATGTTAAGTTCAAATAACGTGCACCCTCACAGCAGCTGATTGTTAGTCCATAAATATTTTACTTGTACTGTATGCGCAGCTACCGCAAAATTCTTACCATGAATCGATCCGTGTTTTCGAAGTAAATTTAGTACTATTTTTCATAATAATTAATCATACTTTGACGTGAATGTTTCATATCTGGACTCATAATCGATGTTTTAAGTTGATTTTTTTTCCGTTTTCACATAGTTTCTCGCGACCGCAAGCCAACTGCATGAAAAATTCAAAACTTCGAAAAAAATTAATTAGACAGTGACAAATCGATAGCAACGGAATACGGAAGCATGTGAATTAGGATAATATGTAAAATTTCATGCATAAACACCTAATGAGAACGGCTTGATCATGCGACGTTGCGTGGTTGGTATAATAGTGATTATCCTTCATACATCTATGAAAAAATTTGCACAAATCTTAACGAAATCATTGTAACTGCATGTATTCAGTACATTTTTCTGTACTGCAGTTTATTTTACTATATCATTCCATTCTTTGACACAAAAGTGGAATTATCTAATTTGACTTTTATAATTTTCAAGTTAAATAATGTTAAAGAAGCTATAAAAATTAAAGATAAAATCTAGCAGCTTGACCCTTAGAAACACGATAAATCTTCTAGAGAAATTTCGTAAGCCGACGATTTTAATTTGCCAATTTTAATTTACCGTTGGAATTTTTATCCCAATTCCTTGAACGATTGCTCGCGCTTCAATTAGGGCAATTTTTGTCGAAATTCCGAGCAGAATGTATTTGCAGGCTTTTCAAGCAATCTTCCTTTCCTGAACGTACATGGACAAGGGCGGCATGTGCTCGGGCAAGCGCGAGTACAATGACCCAAGCGACAATTGCGCGCAAAGCCTATATATAGAAAGCAGCCACATGGTGGTAGATAAAATGTTATATATTAAGATATTGATTTCTCTGGAAGCGAAGAGCAGCCCGACTTGTGGTTTGCTCGATTATGCGCACGTGAGATGTACAGTGTTACGAATGGGACGAGCCGAGTCCGGGATGCTATATCCTTTGCGGTTCAAGGTAAAGGAAGCCACTTTTGTGCTCGATGCTTTGTTGGGGAAATTTTGTTGAAGAGGTGCTTCTCTGGAGAGAGTAATTTAAGGGACTCGGGAAGCTATTTTTTGCTGCTCGAGCATATATTTTTTTAAATAATGATGTAGATTAGAGGAAATGCAAATGTGACTGAAGACTGTGACCAGCTTTGGCGAATATTTGTGTAAAAAGTAATGTTAAAATGCTTTTACTAAATAGAAAATAACTTGATTATTGATTTGCAATTAAGGCATTTGAAAATTTACAATTTCGAACATAAAGTTTTCAATAGAGTCGTTTTTCGTTTGTAAGCATCGGATAGTTGCTATGGCAATATAATAAAACTGTTATAGGAATACATAATTTTCGAATTTATGTGGGCACGTTAAGAGAAATACTGCGCTTAGTATGAGGGTCATAAGTAAGGCGGGAAAAGAGGGACTTATTATGTATACTCTAAATGGATTGGATTTCCACTTATTTTTTTCATTTTAAGTAATTTTAAAAAAGGTTAGTGCAATTTCTATATCGTGTTTGAGTAATGCCTTGATCGCTGTATTATTATATTTTTATGCCATTTTTGGTACAATTATAGAAGCATATAAGCCGAAAACATAAAGTATCTGTCATTTAATAATAAATTTAGTGCGTCATGTAGTTACATGCAGATTAATGCATTCATTTACTTATAAATCCGTATGCGAAAGGTATGCAAAACATTTAGTTTATCAGAAATATATTTTTTACTTTAGCATCCTTAATAAAAATTTATAGCCGACAGGGTTTTTTTAACAGTTCACAATTTAAATTCAGGACCTTTACAAACTTATCTTCCTTACGGTAAACGAATGTTGTCCGATATAAAAATCTTCTCTTCTCCTACTTAAAAAACATTAACATATTTAGATACCGAAAAGAACGAGCAGCACCTTACTATATTCGTCTCTATAAATTCGAATCGACAGTCATAAAATATGGCAAACTAAATCAAAAAAATTACCTTAATATTGTCGTTTGTAACAACAGCCTGTAAAAAACTCATCGCGAATTCCTTTTCCGCCGCCCCACCAGAGGCAACGAACCCACATTAATATTCGCATTAATAACCCGCGAAAACAATAGCGATATATTGCTCGGCGTCGTGACGCAATAAACGCGAGGCGCCCGGCAGGCCTTCGGACTTAGGCACGCGCCGGATAAACGAAGGCGCGACCGGTTTCCAAAGAGCAGCGGCAGCAGCAGCATCCTCGGCTGACCCACTTGAAGAAATGCGACACCGTTATGCATCGATATCTTTTTGGGCATTTTGGGTCCCCCGGTAGATTCGAAAAAGGCGTCGGCGCTCGTTTCTTTTCTTCGTTCGCGAGCGGGAAATGAGGCGTGGAAATTTACGGGCGAGCAGGATCGGGCTCGTTGCCTTTTTCGAGCGGGCTACCGAGCTTTACGTGCTTCGCTGCGCGCGCCGATTAGGTTAACGCTCTAATATAGCGTTACATTGTATCGAGGAATGTCGAAGTGTTACGAGCTGCGACGACGGCAATCTTTTGGATTAGTTAATTTTAATTAGATGATAACTCGATTTCTTTGATTTAGGCATACTTGCAAGCACATAACGTTGCGCAATTTCTTCCTAAGTGCTTTACTTCAGTATTACTGTATAGAATATGAAAAAGTTACTTTAGTGTGTTATGTATTGGAATCTATTTTATTGTATTCTTATAACTTTTTTATTTAAAATAATATATATTTGATTTTTGAACTGTAACTATGTAGAAAGAAACTTACACTCGTCAAACTAATCTTCAAAAATTTTACTTCTTTATCTGGCAAGTTGATTGACAACTTATTATTTTTCCAAATTAAGCATTTAAAAAAGTTTTTACCAATTTATTTCCTTTGCTTTTCACAAGATCGCAGAAAGAATGCGGTTGGGTAAGTTTAAACATATTTATATAAATTGGTTTGAAGCTAATATACATACATATATTCGTGCAGAATTTATTGACGTCTTCGTTGATATCTTATCTAAAATATCCCATGAAATATACGCATATACGTCAAAAATAAAAGGAAAATAACAATCCAGTTAGGCTTAATTTTAGAACCCATTTTTAAATGAGGCACAAACTAACATTTACAATGAACAGTTTTTTTTACAAATTTTTAATCAATAATATTATTTAAAAAATTGAGTAATCCGATTGAAATTGACTAAAATTTAAGGGTATCTTGAGGAGTCAGTAAAACAAAAGTTTAGGTTTATGTTCTAAAACAACATTTTATTAAAAATAACACTTTTGAATCATTTAAGATTGCCTTTTAAAATAAATTTTAAAAATTGCTTGTTTTTAATGCATAGAAACCAGTGATTCTCAGACGATGCATTACGATTGTATTCATCAACTGAATTAGAAACGCCCATTTCTTTCATTCATTTCCAATCAATTAATTATAAAAGAATCACCAGCACACAAACCATCCGCAAGAAGCTCCCCTTACTCGTTCCACCTCGGCTAGCTTGTAATTAATCCTACCGACGCTTCCGGCACGAATCAATAAAACAGCATCAAAGAGCCTTTCTTGAAAGGCCGAAAAAGGGGCAAAAAGGCGCGAAGGAAAACCGCGAAAAAGCCGCTAAACGACCCGGTTCGCGTGCCGCCTTGCGGAAAATCGCCGCCAGTCAACGATACGCGCCTTGCCTGTGTCAACAGGAAGAAGAGAGCCCGGCACTCGAGTTTGCTAAGTCGGTCAAATCCTCGAGCGCGCCGAGTATTAAGTCCGCAGATCGCCAGCGGCCTGTGACGCGCTCGGACATCCACTTGTCTTCGGGTGTGCTTAAATCCATTTTTTCCTTTTGCCGCCAGTGAAATTCTTGGAAAATTGCCGATGTACGGAAAAGACGGAGGTTTCTGAAAGGAGAGATTTTTTTTGGTGAGAAGGAGGGGAAAAGTTTGGTGAAGTATTATGAATATGTGGGATTTTGTATAACTTGTTTTATATATTTAAGATCCAGTACTTGAGAGATTTCCGGTTAGTTAAAGTAAATCAAATTTTATTACCTATTTAAGGACGTAAATAGCACAGATTGTGCCGTTTTTTTACATTTTTTTTGTTTAAGAACTTTAAAATAAAAATGTAAATTTACATCTTCATATTATTTTGTTACTAATATATTATTAAAGTCGCTGTGAATAGTAAAAAGGCTTTTAAAATCAATCAAAAGATAGCTAAAAGTCAAAATTAAGGATTTGATGTATGAGTACTTGTTCGTGCGTTCGTGTAAGTATAAGGTGTACTGTAATTCCGGTTTTGAAATTGAATTTATTTCTCACCAAGTAATTTATATTCTTCAAATTTTAAAGTAGAGATCCGCTATGTTGTTCTTAAATCACAATTATAATTTAGAGATTACGGTTTATTTTAAATTTTCTACTTATACTCTTTCTCTGTAAAAATGAATAAGTGAAATTAACGTAGAATAAATGTATATACACTAATTCTAAGTTATAAGTCTTCCAAAGTGAAAGACTTTTAACGTAGAATAAGTGTATATGGACTAATTTCACTTATTCGTTTTTACAGAGTTTGAGAATTTGTTATGCAACCTTGACCATTTTTTGGATAAAAAATATAGAAAGGGATAATATTTGAGGTTCATTCGGAACATGGAAATGTAAACGTATTCTAATGAAAAATATCTTAACTTTAATCAGGGTGTGGATCGTCTCTAAAATATTAGTTCGCGATGCTTACAAATCAAATGCTAATTGGCTAAGTTGGTAAAGATAAAAAATTATTTATCAACCTCTTAAATATTATAGATTATATATTCTTAAAGAAATAAATATTTCTAAGAACTGTTAATATCTTTTTAATTACTTTCAAGAAATACCCTATTTAAATTTACATAATATGACCGACTACAATCAATGAATCAAACTAATTATCAATTTTTTCACTTATATGGAAGAAGAATCAGATCTTCCAAATTTATTTATTACTCCATTTCGTAAAAAGGCCAGATCAGATTAAGGATACGCCGCGATAGCGATTTCCCTTCGACACACGTGCAAATCCACTCATAAAAATTGCAGATAATCTAATTGTTATTTTCCCGAGACGCATAACTTGCAAAAGCTCCGGTATTAATTAGTCAGATAAGCGCTCAGCCTTCCAAGTGAAAATAACTGGTCGCAGTGCAGTAAGAACTCCTCGCGATCTCGATAATTTTCCGTTCGATTTTATTGCTAAGAAAATCTCTCTCGGGCTCCTTGGAAAAACAAGAAAAGTATGGGTTTTTAACGACTCGGCGCGCTGTACAAGGAAGCTGAAGGGAGAGGGAGCGAGAGAGTATATGTCGAGGAACCGGTTTGCTTTGTGGTGCAGGTTGATTGTACGCGGGGAGAAGAGTCGCCAGTTGCTGCATTTGTCAATTAAGTGGTAAAAGCTCTCGTTTTTCACTGTTTTTCAGGTGGTGATAGTCGGCAATGGCGCGGTGGGCAAATCCTCCATGATCCAGAGGTTCTGCAAGGGCACCTACACCCGGGATTACAAGAAGACCATTGGTGTCGACTTTCTTGAGCGGGAGATCGAGTGAGTATTTTTGATGCATCGCGTGGAACTCTTGTTTATTCCGACTTCGGACTTTGCGAATGAAGTCGAAAAAAGAATATTAACTACAATTAGATTAGTAGATCTGAATAAAAGGTGAATAAGAGTATTATTGTATCAATGCATTTATAATTATACCTACGAAATTAACTTTAAAGTTAAATGCATTGAGAAAAATATACTGTAAAAATTACGAATAGATTTGTAAAAATTACCACATTGACTGGTGCAACCACCGTAGGCTGCTAAAAACAAAAAAATTATTATATTTATTTATTTCTTTATATTTATTCAGAATACGGGTAAGAAATTATGCCCAGTACAATCTGATACAAAAAAATAATACAAAATACAGTTTCCTCTGTGGTTTCGAAAAAGCAAGGGGCAATGCACACAGTACAGCTAAAAAATAACATGTCCTGAAAATATACATTAGTATTAGTTTACGTGATCGATACAGTAAACAGATTTTCTCGCAATTTTTAGTTAGATTATACTTATAAATCTATGTATTTGTATTCTTATAAAAAATTTCAATATATGCATGAAAGATATAGAAATAATTATTAAAAAACATATATAATATAAACAAGGGAGTACTATCTGTCTTATTAACAGTACGGCAATGAAAGCTAGTAACTTCAGTGCGAATTAAAACACTTAATTTGTACAATTAATAAGTGGAAATTGACGACAGCACAATAATCTTCTCTTTTTTTAGTTTTTCCTTTGGTCGTGTTAAGCTAATAAATTGATATAATTAGTGCAGTAATTTCTGTAGAACTCGATCTTGACATCTTGATTGTCAGGCAGCAATTGAATTTACCGATTAACTGACATGAGTTTTTTTTTTAGTTTTGGTGACAAAACTGCGGGTGCAGCGAATTTTTTAAATAATCCATATATAGGCAGTACCAAAATTTATTACCTGTTATACATGTCCTCCGATTACTAGTATTAAAATAAACAACTTCAGTAATCTAAAATAAATTATAATATTTGACCTTTTACTATTATTTCACAACTTGATTTAAAAAGTATTCCATATTATAAAATTCAATTCTTTTTTTTTTTTTTATTTACAATTCAATTCTCTAATTAATGACTTTGCTAATAGTGCAAAATCATTGTATCAGCGTGTAAAACATGTAATATAGACGAAAATATGACTTGCAAATTCATTACACATCTGTGTGAGCATCGATAAGCAAATCATCTATACCGTGTATGCAAAATGAAATAGCCATACAGTTTATTACAGGCATTAACGACATATTTTATATGTACATTCATCTTGCATTGTATCGAAAAATTTCAAAACGTAAATATTTTTTTTTAATCTATTGGCTAAAATTAAACTTTTCAATTTTCAATATTAAAAATTATACTTTTAAGTCTGTAATTGTTTGAAATCTTTAACATTTATCAAAGTAACGATTTCAATTGGTCACTAATGAATTACGTCTAAATACAAAAAAACAACAGTTAGCATAAAGAATCCAGCACTCTCATGATCAGCGGATCGAGAGGAATCAAACTTTCGTAAATCCTTCTCAGGTTCAGCGGATCAACGTTTCTCCTTGGCTGGCGACGCATTTAAGCGGTCGACAAGTTCATTAACTCGATAAAAGCGTGTCGGTGTCTCTCGAGGCGCAAACAGGAGTAACTCGAGCGGAATGCAGGCCGATAAGCGGCAACGAGCGTCGAGGATTTGGCCACAGCCACAACCGATAGGATTTCACTTTTGTTGAGCTGCGGTACATTACTAGAGCAGCTTTATTTCGCGGACTCTGTGGATATCGTGAAACTGGCAGCCTTATTAGCTTGTTCTGTTAGCTAAAATCAAGGCAGATTGCTCTTTTTATAAATTATAGAATAGGTACCTTTGCTTTAGAGTATCGTTAAAATGATTAAATGGATTTATTGACAATAGAGCGTAAATTAATTTCATATCAAGATCGATAATAAATGTTTATAAATTATTTAAGTATGTTTTTAAATTTACATAATATTTTAAGCTAGAAGAATTTCTTTTTATTATTCATTACTGATATAATAAGAAAATTAAAGTATACATCCTTATAAGAATAGATAACTTTTATTATAAAAATAGTTGTTTAATAGATATTCTTTAAATAATAATTGATACATGGATCCAAAAAAATTATTTTTAAATTAATTTTAGTGTTTGTCATTTGTTAAATCGAGTTTTTCCACTTATAATTTTAAGTAGTACAACATCTTAAAAATCGGACATTCTTCCTCATTGTAAACGTTCAAAGTTTAATTATTATAGAAACTCAATAATTGTTATTTGAAAAAAATTAAAACATCTATTAACTCAATAATGAATCTTCATACAACCTAAAACATTAAAATTTCAAACCGCGTTGAAAACCTTATTAATTCAAGATTAGTTTTGCCGCGAAGCTGTAAGTGATGCTTTCATTCACAAGATTTATCAAGTTTAATTAAGAATTCATATCCTGAAAAAAAACTTTTGCACTTGAAACGAACGGCAATTGTGAACGGTTGCCGATAAGTAGTTCAATATCGCAATCAAGCAGCGTACTAGGATTGCATTTTTTCGCAATGAAGCTGGGGGATTAATAAACGAACATGCGTCACCTACATACTTCAATGAGTCCACGCTCGCAATTACCATAGTGTTGCCGCTGATGTTTTGCATTGCACTCTTTATACTTTGAGAAAAGGATTAGAGTTGGCGTACCCGGAATATGATTTCTCATCTTGTATGTTGCATGTGATGAGCTTTTATACATGATATATTATGTGGTATGTTATACGTTATGCTAGGTGATTTTATGCTCCTGAATAAATTCAATTTTAAATCAGGAAGATTAGATAGAAAGATATTGATTTATTTTTAAAATTAAAATTTTTTAGTTGCAGTTTTTTTAAATTTAATCCAAGGCAAATGCAAAACTGAATTATTATAACGTTTAAAAATGAGATTATAGCTTTTAATTTTTTAAAAACTTACGCTAATAATCTCCATAACTCAATTACTGTGAAACGTAAGACTCTACAATCCAGTTATTTTCATACTCTGGTATCGAAAAATTTTTCAAAAAGTTTGAGCCGAATTCATGTTCCAGATTCCTGAGCTCTTCTCCTTGTTGTAACTTTTACAGTGCAATTTTACCTACATTAATAATATATGTTTAAGAAAAAACACATCAAATTATTATAGTACGTTATTTTAAATATTTCAGTTTTTCTTGAAAATATGATGAATTTAGTTTACCAACATGTTTTATTATTTTTCAGTTTCTAATTAAATTAATTTATTTTCCTTACTCACTGTCAGCAAAAATTGATCTCATTAAAGTTATTGTTATTTATATCTCACATCTCGCCATCATTAATTATAATTGGTGTACGAAATTTACATTTTATGCAGGTAATTATACTAAGGAGTCTCGAAATATAATCCCTACTTAAAGTTTATTTGACATAAATTACGAAAAGCGTATCTTCTTTGACCAAACTGGAATACTAGTTTTTCTTCAGTTTCCATAATAAAATGATTTATGAGCTTGGAATGTCGAGTAAAAGCGTGGATTTGGGCTTTTTTTTATTTTCTCAAAGATAAAACAAAAATTAATCTATAGAAGTACTTGAAATTTTCAAGCACCCTCATAAAAATGAAATGAAACTTGTGTGCGAAATTTGAATCGATCCACGGCGTCGTTTAAAAGTAGTTAAGGGGAAGTACATGCATGCATACGTACATACATACATCCGGACATGTTTTAAAAATTATTTTTTTGGACTCTCTGAACCTAAAAATGTGCTTCTATGTCAAAATATGAGAATCGAAAAATTTCACCGTTCCAAAACTTTCTCTATGAGAAAGCAAAACGCCAATGAGTACCGTCATTGAGCGCGGATACCTATATCCCTGAGCCTCGACCGGTCTGCTAGCGAACGCGACAAATCCGCGCTACGCCACCTAGCGACCAGTCGGACGGGCACCCAAAAGCGCCTAGGCTCATCCCAATCCCCAAGACTTTCCTCCAACGCTCCTACTACAAAATGCCTACGCTATTGACAAATTTACAAATTTGTGTTTTGATGATTGGTTTCATATCGAACTTTTTCTCTACTTTGCTATTATGCTATTGACAATGAGTCAAAATTCATTTTACCATTAGCATTTATAATTAGTGTAATAAAAAACGGACAAGGGGTCAACAAGAACACGAACTTTACTTCCCTGTTAGAAATCGAAAGCAGTTTAATACCGAATATTAGCATTTTTTCGGAAAATTAAATTCCTTACAGGGGCCCCAAGGGCAATTTAGCCCGGGGCCTCAAAAGCTTTAAAGGTGGCTCTGAAAGAGGAGTTTTCTTAAATAAATATCGACACAATCCAAAGAGAACATTTTTTCTTCACCTTGTTCTAATTTTTTCCAACAAATAGAAAGTATCGCTATTTCTTAAGATTTGATTGCTAAAGACGTTTATAGCAAAAAGTAAAAAAGAAAACGCGGATCTCTCACCGAAGCAAAAACCAAAAGTTCGCTAAGAACTCTTTAAGCTGCTCTGCATACGCGGCTTCGAGAGCGCAGAAACGGTACGAATTCGTGCACAACAAAGTGTGGAATCATTACCGAGGCAGCCGGGAGGAGCCCCGGAGTTCAGTGAGCTTCTCTCATTTCCTCCGGCGCTCCTCGCTCATGAGAAAAAACGAACGTTCCAGCGCCGCACTTATGACGCCCCGAGACCTCCTCCTGTCATACGCGCCTCCACGCCGTTACGTCTCGGGGGAACGCTCTGGGGTCATATGCTGAATAATGCTTCGAGATCTACTTCTTTATCCGCGTCTCATTGCCGAGTGCGCTGATTTTAATGAGGGATTTTTTTTTATCAAGAAAGAGGTAGAGTGTAGTTTTTTCCCTTATGATTTTTTAAAATCCGGATTGAAATAAATTATTTGCATGTTGGTGGATTCGTATATTGTGCCGATTGTTCAAATTACTGTATTAATAGAATTGTGACTAACTGTAGTAATGTTTGCAGTGACTAAAATTGCGGTGAATTTCAAACAGTTTTTCTTATTATTCAGTTTTTCTTATTATTAAAACAGTTGGTGAAATTAATTAAAGTACTTGTTGGGAAATTTTTTTTATGATATTAAATTAAAAAAAAAAAAATAATTTCAAGTCGACGTGTATTTTATAACTAAATTGAATTGATGTCCTCGACTTATAGATTCAAAGAAGAAAACAGGACCTTTCGGACCTTCAGCTGTCAGAAATTTTTCTCATGGATTCTACGATCTAAAGAAAAAGAAAATTTGGGTCTGAAAGACGGACCTAATAAAAAAATCTTGCCATTTGTAGCATCGTAAAAGCGAATTTTTTTGATTGAATTAATTTATTATATCTTATATTTATTATATAAGAGATGAATGTAATTCGTGTTTTATTTGAATATTAGTTAATTAAAAGAATTGCTTAATTAAAGATGATTATCAAAATTAAAAGAGAATTAATTAGCAAGTCCATGGTTTTAATTATGTTTCTATAGTAATTCTTAATTATTTCATACTTACTTTATAAAGATTATACTTAATCTATTGATGGAAAACAAATATTACCAAGATTTGTAAAGTTAATTTTACCTAGTTACTTGTTAGTATTATACCTTTGCTACTTGGTGTTCAAATATTTTCATGATCAGTTTAACCTACTTCGTAATTTCATACTTCGATGGAGATTTATAACAGTGTAACACAATACCTACAATTAACCATTTTTCCCTTTCTAATATCCTTAAAAAGAATGTCGCCTTTTCTGCTGACAATATCGTTCACGCTCTTAGTTTCACAACTTTTCCCTCCGTTCTAGTTAAACCAGACGATTAACATCTGTAGTATTTGCAGAACACTTTCTTAAAAAACCTACATAAAGCTTAAAGTCCGTGTAAAATATTCACGGCAACATCTATGCACTAATATTTTATAAATTATTCTTCTATTTATATTTATTAAGTATAATATATATTCTAACAAATTACAATTAGTTTAGATCATTAACAATTATATTAATTATAAAGATTATAAAAAATGTCTTTGAAAATGCTTCAGCATTATTATTTCAGATTTAATTATCTTCGTATCTAAAGTCTTGAATTAATAACAACCTATACCTTTCAAGATCTACTTAAAATTTGTTTCCCCGTGTAAAAATATTAGTCTGGTGAAAGTCTTGAATTTGAGGAAATAAAAGAAGTCTGGGATACAGCCAGTAGCCAGACCTCTGCGAGACTTACACTAGATTTACGCCACACTTTTTGAGTCAGACGTACCCGAGACTTTCACCAAACTTATATTTTTACACGTTTTATTTTTTAATAATATTGTCTTACTAAACCTAAAAGTGAACGATCAAATAGAAAATTATACTATTTTAGCTTGCAAAGGAGTTGAATTTGAAATTGTAACTTATCAGAAAAATAGCCTTCGGCTCTCTTTTAATTTCCCGAAACCTCAGCGGCGATCGAGCACTTTGCAAAGCTTATATCAAGCAATCACGAAGCGTCGGGAGATTGCGGGCAGATGATATGATAGGATTCTCCGTAATTACAGAGTCGACGGGGAGGACGTACGGTTGATGCTCTGGGACACCGCTGGACAAGAGGAGTTCGATGCTATCACCGCGGCTTACTACCGAGGAGCCCACGCCTGCGTCTTGGCCTTCTCGGCGACCGACCGAGATTCCTTTGATGCCATTCCCTCCTGGAAGCTCAAGGTTTGTATTTCTTTTTTCTTCTTCTTCAAATGGAGCATGATTTTATTCTAACTAATGTGTGTTTTATTTAGAAAATTTAAAGGCCTTACGCTACTGATACACTTACTTTGAATGTGCATATTTTCTTTTTATTTTCAAGCTATCAGCGTATACGAATCTTTAGCGAACTTTTTTTTGAGTTTATAGATTGAACAGTCAACGTCCAATGTAGGCGAATTTTTACATATAGTTAAATAACTTGTCTAAATCTTATTTTATCTATATAAATTCTATTACATTTCGGCATTGTTTGTACCCATTTAATGTTATAAATATATTTGTGTCCAGTTTGTATGATTTCATTCTGTCTGAAACTTAGGACAATTTATTAGTATATGTTCATGACTGATTAGTACACTGCACAATTCGCATTCACATCGTTTTTCTTTATTCAACAGATCGACGCCTCTTATGCATATAATTCTATCTCAAATTAGGATTCAATATGATTCTAACTCAAAAACGCGTGGAATATAATTCTAATTCAACACATCGTGCAAGATGATTCTGATTTAAAAGCACATGCAATATAATTCTTACTCAAACTTATATGTTAGATAATTCTTATTCGAGTTTTCATGCAATATAATTCCATTTGGAAATTGAATACAAGATAATTCTAACTCAAGACATCGTGCAAGATGATTCTAATTCACAAGCATGTGCAAGATGATTCTAATTTAAAAGCCCGTGCAATATAATTCTAACTCAAACTTATATGTTAGATAATTCTTATTGGAGTTTTCAAGCAATATAATTACATTTAGAAATTGAATGCAAGATGAGATATAGATTTAGCCCTTATAGTTTCTCACAGCTAATGCGCATTTTTAGGAGCATTGTACTGTGAATAAAGCAGGTAGTATAGCCCGATACGGGTTAATTCGTTATTGATAAGTTACAATGGTATAACGATATAAATTATACAAATATAGAAAAATAACTTCTGCCAATGCATTGGAACGTAGCTAATCTACATTCCTCATACGGTCCAGTTCTAATCAACTTCCGGCCTATATATCCGATAAATTATCAAAAAACAAAAAGTCTGAAGAAAAGGGGGGAAAGGTCGAAAAATTTAATATCGACTATACTTCCGATTTACTTTCGATACATTTTCGGTCCACTTCCTATGCACTTCTGGTAAACTTGTGGAACACTTTCGGTCCAGTTTTAATCAACTTCCGGCCTGTATATCTGATAAATTGTGACGGGGATCGTCACAGGAATGAGTGAGTGCAAATATGTGTCAGAGAGAGAGAGAGTTTTGAGCGAAAATTTAAAAATGTTCGGGTAAGTGGAAGAGTATAGAAAAGAGTGAGGATGTGAGAGTGTGAGAAAGGCTTGTGTGAACGTAGCGGGGGGATTGTCCCTGCTACAGTGCTAAGCGTGTGTGAGTGAGCGCGAGAGTAGGTTGAACCGAAAGAGTAGGAGATCGCGAGCGGCGAAAACGTTGTTGTTTTGACAGCCAGCGGGCTGAAAACCGAACATGCGGCCGGCCGGCCAACCGGCGGTGCGGCGCTAGCGTCGTTGCCGATTGGCCGGGCCAGTCTAGCATTGTTACACCGGCAGTGCTATTGGGCAATGTCTATCGAGAAGTGCTTTCGTGAAGTTGCGTTGTGAAGTTCGAGGGAGAAGCGCAGTGAAGTGAGCAGCCGAGGTGAGGGATTGCGAGAGGAAGAGCCGAGCAGAGTAACGAGAAAACCATCATTGCGAGAGGAAGAGCCCAGCGTAGTAGCGCCGATTTCGAGATGAAGAGCCCCGCAGGATAGTCTCAGTAGCGCCGAATCATCAAGCATATTGAGTAAAGTAAAAGTAAGATTATATAAATCATTAAGCGTGAGAAGTCAGTTAGAGCCAGCCGCGACCGCGACCATAGAGAGCGAATATTAGCGAGCGCGTGTAGAGAGCGAGTGTGAAAGAGAGTGAGTGTGAATTCGCGAAAATCCTCGTTTTCCCGTGCGAGGAGAGCTTAACGGAGCTCCCTTATTGGAGAAGAAAACCGTAGTAGCGCGAGATAGTGGAAGCGTGTAGTTTTGAGATTTTGTTATAATTTGAATAAAACAATAATTTGAATAAAACAACTAGTACCTGTGGTACGGGAATTTAAATAAAATTGTGTGCTTTTATTTACCACCATGTCACAAAATTATCAAAAAACATAAAAAGTTTGAAGAAAAGGGGGGAGGAGTCAAAAAATTTAATATCGACTGTACTTCCGATGCACTTCCGGTAAATTTTTGGAACACTTTTGGTCCAGTTCCGGTCCATTATTCCGGTTCTAATTCCACGACTGAGCATTATTTTAAAAAGTCTTAACAATTAATTGGAAAAAAAAATTGACACTCCTTAATTTAATAGAGGATTTCTATAATATTTGTTGTTTGATTTAGTTTTTTTATACGCCATCTGACTTATTTATATTACTATAACACAGGCCTACAAAATTTGGCAAAGTTATTTTACCAGAAACCAGACTATACTTTTCCGATATATTTTGACGTTCTGAATCCAAATCCGGGGTCAGAATTGCTCTATTGGCTCAGGTTTACGAGATATCCTAACCTAAAAGTGCTAAAAACACCGTTTCAGCCTATATTTACGCTTATATATCATCGCGTATTGATTTTTACTCCAAAACCTGTATATATCATCTTAAAGTATGACCTTTAATCTTTTA